>CM067221.1:76370514-76648625 GCA_034190945.1 Octodonta nipae
TTTTTTGTGAACTTGGGTAGAAACATGATGTTATCGGGTTCTGATTATATCGAGCAGAGCTGGTGGAGGCAGAAGATGGTACTCAATCTGGTGTACACAGCCGTAACACTGTCTTTAGGAAAATGTTCTCCGCGGTTTACATTAAAGGAAGCTTTCACTTTGGTTAATGCGAGCTTCGCGATGAACATAGTAATTCTAGGGGCATTTGGCATGCCAAAGATCGTAAGCAGGATCCTGGCGACGATTAAACTTGCCTACTTGTTTGAGAAATTTTGGGAAAATTTCTTCAAGCTAGGGGGGATTACGTATATTTCTGCCGTAGTTACTCAGTCGAGATGAACACTTTTAGGGAGCGGTCAAAATGTTGCTATATTCGCTGTTCTGTAGCGATCGATAAACTACCGTTTGCATGCTGATTTTGCCATATTTATTGTGTTTCGTTCTGATTTATTTTGAAGGATGCTCGAATCGACCTGCTTAGAGCGAATTGATTTATCGATAATTTTGTGGTTGGCGTTATGTTTTTGACAGTTGTCGTTGTCGTCGATAAGGCGGGAAGTATGTGCGTGGAGAAAATTGTGTGAGTTTAACTGGAGAAGTCGTGAACTTGTTTTAAGGGATTTTCCACTAGTATATAATAGTACATTGTGTGCCAGCATATTGTAGTACTGTTAATTATTTGCTGGGATACTCCTCTCATTGAGGATTTGAAAACTTTTGTTGTTGCGTCATTCTTCAGAGTGGTCATGGTATTTGGGCCACCCTCACAATGAAAGTTTGGTGTAGGAACCCCAATTGCAATTTCCACAATTTACGTTTTTTCAAAAACTGTCCGACGCGTTTCGACTAATGTCTTTGTCAAGGAACTAGACTAACTGGGTATTCTTGAGGAAGTTGTATTATATTCAACGTGTGCTATAATTACCAGGTAAAAAATTTTCAATTCAATGATATTTTTTACACAAGTCACGAAGATTGATTATGGGGAACCTACGAGTTCCATACTCACAAAAATCTTCATGGCTAATATTGAAAACAAAGTTCACCAAAACGTATTGGCTAAAAATTTTATTTATTGTTGTAGGTATGTAGACGATATTTTAGCTTGTTTCGTAGGGACGAATAGACAACTAGAAACGTTTCTCAATTTTATAAACAATATCCATCCAAATATTAAATTTACGATAAAGTGTGAACAAGATGGTAAAATAAATTTTTTAGATCTAACACTTAACAACGTAAATGGCAAACACGAGTTTTCAATAGTTCACAAGCCATCTCAAGCCGATCTAACGATTCACTGCACTTCTATACCCCCATATCTACAAAAACTTTCCGCTTACAATAGTACGGTTCATAGACTACTATCCATAAAACAATCACCAGATAATTTTCAGAAAGAGTTAAACATAATCAAACAGATAAATAACGGGTTTGAGGCTGAATTAATGGAAATATTCTTGAAAATCAAAACACAAAAAGGCATTAAGAGAAGTTTACCCAGACAGCAAAACCAATAATGATTTATAGTATATAATATATAATAATATGCAAGTATAATTTGGCATCCATATTATGATATTCACAACAAACGTGTCGAAAAGGTCCAAGAAAATTCCTGAAATATTTGGTTCTCAAAAGTGATAGATTATATCCAGAAAGGAATATACCTAAAGATGAGTTATGAAAACATTTTCAACTGCCTTCTTTGCAATTAGAAGAAATTGTGCATCTGTTGTATTCTGTTTAAATTATTAAATAATATGGTAGACTGTTCGGAATTGTTAAATCAAATAATTTCAATGTACCTACGTTTCACTCAAGGAAATACCTAGCTCTAAGGCCACCAAGAGCCAGAACAAACATTTTGTTGTAATCACCAGTTTATGTTATGTGCAATAAATAATTTTAATAATATATGCAATTATTGTGATATTTTTACATGTACCCTGAATCAAATAGTTAGTACCGCAATGTTGTATTTTAAATTATCCTGTAAATGAGAGACTGTTGGACAATAAAGCATTTATTTAATAGTATAACCTATTTTGGCAGACCAAGTTTAGAAATAGCATCATTTTTAAGAAACAGAATAATAACGTTACATTCAAAACAAACAATAGTCTTGGAAAATTTATCAAAAATAACAAATCGAAAATCGATCCAAAAAATAAATCTGGAGTCTATAAATTACCATGTGGGTCATGCCCTAAAGCCTATATCGGCAGAGCCTGCAAAAAATGTATCTATAAGCACCATAATTATTTTCATATTATTATTATTACATTCAGAAAATAAAGGCAATAAATCAAACCTTTTAGAATCATTGGAGATTAATAAACTTAAAAATATGGGTAATTTGTTAAACGACCAGACAGAAATAAATAATTCCCTCTTAATAAACCTCTTTAATCCTTTTACTTATAATAAATTAAATAATCCTGTTCAAAATTAAGTATCTGGTAATTATATCACTCGTTGAATATAAATACAACTTTCTCAAGAACTACCCAGTTAGTCTACTTCCTTGACAAAGATATTAGTCGAAACGCGTCGAACAGTTAAAAAAAACGTAAATTGTGGAAATTGCAATTGTAGTATCAGTTAATTATTATAATGAATTTCCAACAAGTATCGGCCGAATCAGTTCATTATAGGAACCCCATTGGTTGATAAGGTAAGTGATTTTTGTTTGTACACTAGCCAATTTCTCGTATTATCAGACTATTGACAGATATTTTCTTCCTTTTTTTAGGGTTCTTCTTCTTTCTTCCTTCTGATTTTTTTTGTTTCTACTGGCTACGTTTTACTGTTCTTTTACGACCCTAGAACACAGATCTGATTAGGCATTATGGTATCATGCCGATCATGGACTTAGCATGCAGATGAACTAGTTGATGGTGCACTGTATTATAACTTGCTGGTATTTCTATCATCAGAGTTCCAGTGGTGGAGTGAGTGCAAGGAATTCTAACTTCAGCTTCAGCTGGGGTTACAGATAAGTGACAATTGTGTATCTGGTTACTGTTTCCCTATCAGTTATTTTTACGATAATGTAAGCCTTAGTATTTGATTTGAAATTAGTAAAATGGAATTTGTTAAACGAAAGTAAAGACCACTAGCCTACTACTACCGAGTTTATTATTATTCTGATCGATTGCACTTACCCTCGAGCTCGAGTGTAGTATAGATGAAACACCCAACATCTGAATTTTGAATTTTATTGAATGATAAATATCAGGTAGATATTATCGATTCCCAATGTTAAAAATTTGTATTCGGGTTATTTAGTAATATTTGTAAGTCCAACCGACTGGAAGCGTTAGGATCTCACATGTTTATATGTACAGTTTGAATCTCCGTCCATAAATGTATATTTGCTTCATTTCATTTTTTCCTTAGGTGTATTCAGCTTTAACATTCTATGACTGCTTTGCATTGATAGAGTGCCCTATGGAATATTTTTAGCGCCTTGTACTATATTTAGATACAAATATTTTGGAACTGTTGCATGTTAATTATTCCTTTTAATACAACATATTTTATTTATATATAAATACGTTACGATTAGCAAATTTTAGTGCCCCAAATTAGCAAAATTTGCTACAGCAGCTAATTTAGGATGGGTATGTGTCCTGATTATGTGTGTTTAGAAGGTATAGGGGAATCTACCTGGCGCCCTTATTTTCTCTTTTTATTTATATCCAAATAACGAATTTGGCATATACGATGAAATAAAATGAACCCCCTTGCCTTCACTGAGACTACCGGACATACCTTCTTGCTGCCCTTAGCACAACTAGGTGGGGTAGAAAAGATATCGTTATTTCAGTAGTCTACGTACTTTTCAATGTATAATTTATGAAACATTTCAAGGATTTTGTAAAGCAATGTGTCTGTTAGAAGACTACTCTCATTGGGATAGTACGCTTTCTAAAGCTGCCTTCTGCTGTCCGTGATATCTTTCCGTCGTCAACTTCCCAACCTATATTTTCTTTGGCAAAATAATTATCATAGCATGGCTCAAGATTTCTGTATGTATGCATCACAGAAGTCAAGAACTTTCATTAATTGATTTTGACTCAGCTATTTTATCAAGCTTTATTTGAATTGAATTAAAAATAAAAGTGGAATCTCGGTCAGGAAAATCTATAAAAGTTTTTGATTCACCTTAGCATTAAATTTCATTTAATTGCAACAATCAAAATACAGTATTTACGAGAAACTATCTATAGCTATTTGATACTTTTACAAGTCAGTCAAGATGAATACCACTTGAATGCTGAATAAAAAAACCTATATGACCTAATATTGTCCTCAAATAATAATAGTAGTGAAGGTAAAATGTTTTTTAGAGCCCCTGGAGGCATCGGTAAAACATTTTAAATAAATTTATTATTAGCAAAAGTACGATCCGACAGAAAAAGTGCTCTAGCTGTGGCATCGTCCGCATAGCAGCCACACTTTTGGAAAGTGGGCAAACTGCCACATTTAAACTGACATAAAAAATATGTAGTGATGACGTCATTAGCATTTGCAATATTTCCAAATAGAGTAGTGCCGGAAAATTAATGAGGAATTGCAGTTTAATTATTTGAGATGACGCTTCTATGACTCATAAAGCTTCAGTTGAGGCGCTAGACAGGATAATGCGCGATCTGCGCAACAGTATCTGCCCAATGGGTGGTTGTACTGATTTATTCTGTAGAGATTTTCAACAAATTTTATCAGTTATGACTAGAGGAACGTGAGGATTTTATCGTTTAGCGAAGATAATTGGTAATTTTCTAACGACTTGCTCCAAATAGGAAATGGTGAATTAATTTCAAGCAGGAAATGTATATGTAAGTTATAACAATATTTGTGTTTTGGTACAAAATGTGGAAGAAGTTATTGAACAAACTAAGACACTACACTGGTTTCAAATTAATATTAATAGTAGGTAGTCCATTGAAACTGTATCGAATTAAGTGGCAACACAAACTGTGGAACTGTGTTATATCAAGAATTCCCATGATACCCTCAGAATAGTGTTTCAAATTTAAACGTTTAGAATTTTCCGTCATTTGAAATGACAATTAATAAAGCGGAGAGTTAAGCCTTAAAAGTTGCTGGAGTCAAGGCCGTAACCAGGAATTTTTTCCAGGTGGGTTCGATAATTTTTACGGACACCTTAGATCATTTTTTTATTGATGATGGGCTGATTAAGTATTCACGTATTTCCAGGATATATAAAATTGTATAAACATAATATTTATGCTTATGAAAAATATTTTTAACATGTTAAAATTTAAAAAATTTAATAGTGAAACCAAAAATTCCAAAATTTGGGAAGGTGTTTGAACCCCGCTGGCTATGGGCTTGGCGGGAGTAAACTTAAACAAACAGAGCTTTTCGCACAGGCAATTTTATGTTGCCCTATCACGTGTTACTTTGAACCAAAATGTGTTCGTTTTACACGTGATCAGGTTATTAATGTCGTATAAAAAGATTATAGAAACTAACCTAAATGTTTGGTATTTGTTTTGCATAAATATTTGCCACTCAAAAAAATAATCTAAATTATTAATATGTATAACGAGGAATGATGATTGATTTTTTGTTTGTTACGATTTCACTCAACCAGTTTTACCGAAAGCTGCATCTCCTCGTAGTAACAAAGTTTATTTTATATTTTCTGTAAAGAACCCGTGCGGAGCTGGGACTGGTTGCTAGTACCTATATATGATGGTGCATTTCTTAAAAACTCCTTATCAATTCAATATTCCAATCAAAAATTCCATCGACGTGACGGAAATAACATATTCTCATAAATATTTTAATTCCAAGGTAGAAGATTGGGGACTGCAGGCACTGAAAGTTTTAATCGCGAATTTGTAAATTTTTTATGTACATCGCAAACATATAGGTAGTATAGTATAATTAGTTTTATTAAACAAATTTTCCTTAAATCAACGCGATCCGAACTCATTTTGTTTGTATACCTGTTAAATATCGATTCACTTGAAGACTTTTCAATTTTACGAAGCTGTCACCAACTCCCGCCCTAATGGAAAATTCGTAACAATATTTGAGGGTATAATACAGAGGATGCATATTAGAGCAAAGAAAATCATATAGGAAAGTGATAAAAGGAATATTAATAACAATTAATTTAATTAAACATATTTCTGGCTTAAGTCAATGCTCATTTTTTTTATATTTGTTTACCTGTGAATTAATTATATTATATTTAGAAAAAAACAACCCGAGTTCAAAAAACCAAAATTTGAAAATAAACCATTTTTTAAATATTAACTGAATTCGAAGTAGAACCTGAAAGTTGAAAATAATTAGCAAAACAAACCAGACTATAAATAAAACATCCACTGCTGTTAGGTACCTACATATAAATTTAAAAATCTAAACAATGACAGTGTCCATTCTGTACAATTTAATTACCTACTTATCTAGTATATTTTTGAAGTCGGTGCCAATTCAACAATAAAGGTTGATGAAGTAGTAGATAAGTAAGCAATACAGGATTTTTGGTTTGCTTGGTACCGACTTAAAAAATATTTCTCTATAGAAAAACTGTTATATATTCATGGAGAAGGCGAAAAGAATTGTATTAGCTTTCAGAATTTATAAACAAAGATATTTTTGGAACTGATTTATTAGTTTATTATAGCACTTTATATTTTATTGTTTGCTTATTCGTAATAAACGTCTGCGAATTTACACTATATTATTCTTTTATATATATGTGTTAGGTGGTGGAATTCATCCGCGTAGTTGATAACTGATCCCTGCCGGGATCGATGGTAAAATGACGACGTTTCGGCAGAGTCCCATCTGCCCTCTTCCGGTCGGTTCACATAATTCTCGTAGCCTTCTGCTTTCGCTTCTAGTTACTCGAATACTAGGGAATTAAATATCCGAAAAAATGATTATTGGATATAAAAAGTTGTTTTAAAAAGTTTAAAATGTGCAGTGTAGTAAACATTGTTAGCGAGTATAAAGTGATAGTTGTTGTCAAAGTCAAAAACTTTATAAATTCAGTTTGGGAAGCTGAAAGTAAATATCAAATATTTTCATGGTAGCACAAATCATTTGGCAGTAAATAGTAAAGCAATTCACATTGGTAGCAGAAATCATTTGGCAATAAATAGTCGGTAATCATTGGTAGCAGAAATATTGCAGTAGATAGCAGCATATAAGATATCATTTGACGTGAGATGAGGGATGATGTGAGACCATTAAAAAAATTAAAGTAAATCAGGTTTACCATTGAAGTTATTTAAATCGTTAAAACCCTTAAAGTTTGGATATTTAAATAAAAATTTGCATTTGAGTGATCATTGACCTTAAAATTTAATTGTTGCAGATAACTTAGAATCATTTCGAAAACGCAAATCTTTTTAGATTAATCATAAATAAGGTGTTTGGGATTCATATTTTGATATTTGTTTTATTGATTTGATGTAATTTTTGTGATTGATTTTGTTTGATATTTATGATATTTATTTAAAGCATTTGAAAAGAGTTTGATTAAATAAAATAAAATAATTGGTTGTTTTATTATTGACAAAAGGTCAATTGACGCATATTTATAGAAACGAGTCTTATAGAAAAGAGCTGGAGCTGTTTGTTAGGAGTAAAGAAAATTGTGTGGAGTTTTCACAGAGTGGACAATTTTGAAAGTTAAAATAAGTAAAAAGTGTAAACACACCACGAAGTAAAATTTACATATATATATATATATGTTTTTTTGTTTTATATATAATATATATATATATATATATATGTTATATCACACTTCTCAAATTAAACTTTTTAAAAAAGATTTTTATTAACTTTAACAAAATATAACTTTTTAAAATACAAAATACAAAATTGAAATAATGACAATAATAACTAACAACAGACTGAGTAATAATGAATAACAAACAAGAGAGATTTTACAATATATAACTTAATGAATGCTGAATCGGCACTGTCGACACGGCGATTCCCACGGATGCTCGGCGGGGCTGTAATCTGACACTGCACGTGTTCGCTGAGTCAGCTGGGAACGATGAAATACAGTTGCTACATAAGTTCACCCAAAGTTCATGTTATAAACTTATATAACAACTCCCATCCATATAAAAAAGTTGATGGTATATCATCAACTTTTAGGGGAAGTTCTGAAGTTCCATACATTGGGCTGGATCTAGGAGGCTGTGCAGCTTTCCCGTGGACTTTGGCTTTGATGGGCCTGGAAGTGGAGCTGACTCGGCATCGAGGCTGGACTTAGTGGTTTTTCTGAACCTTCTCTTGATTGGTTTGATACAAAGGAACATAATCACAATTACTGTTAATGTGATTGTGGTAATTGTGAGCCATGATGTATGCTTCTCCAATGGTGGTTGATTCATGAGCTTTTCCAATTCCATTGAATATTGGGCAAGCTTATGGTTGGCAACATTTAGATCTGTTACATCTAAATCCTGCAATTGTAGGGGTTTTAATTTGGGAAGTTGATTTGCGACTGGCATGCCGTCACAGCAGCTATACGGGATGTTCACTGGATGATTTCTGAAGGTGATGTTCTGGATGTTCTTTGACGTTCTCGTAGCATGTACCCTGATGTTGTCAATAAAGGCATTGCAATCGGACTTGATTTGCAACAGCGAATTTGTCGTGATGGTCTGCGTTACGACATCTTGTCCCTTACATTTGATGGCTATAGGTAGTGGTCTGGAAATTGAGATCAACCAGAGGTTTATGTCGATCTCTTGTATATTATATTCTTCCGCATAGAATATAGAAGTTTTGCAGGTTGCTGGGAATGTGGCTGGCTGTCTGAGAAGCTGACTTTCGCAGATGGCATCTTTGTCTATTGGATGTGATATAGCTTTGGAACAAATCTTATGATGTTTAGTTAAAGGCTTGCAGTCACCCAGGTCTTCGAAGGATGTGTATAATAACGAATCGTCATCTCTCGCGATAAATTTATTGAAAGTATATGATGAAACCCTGTTCGATCATCCAAAATTGGGATCGGATAAAGGTGGTAAAGGGTGTAAATCTCAGGATCAACTAAAGGAATTTTGAGTACAAAAATGATTTTGGTGTTGATTTGAAAAGCTTCCAATTCTATCAAATCAATGTACTGAGCAACATTTGAACTGTAAATAGGGAGTGGTAAATTATTTTCATGTAGTGACTGAGAAATCTTTTGAAGGGAATCGACCAAATCTACTGGGGTTATGATCGAACTATGTAAAATTTTTAAGCGGGCGAAAGAGACTGCAGTTAAAACATCATCGAGAGTGTTTTCGATAAATATGTAACTCTCCATTAGGCTTTCACACAGATCCAAGATATTGATTTGAAATTCATGAAAATCAAGATCATTTGAAATGTATAAAATTGACTGCCTTATTTTTTCAATGTTATTCGAGAATAATTTCTCCTCGGATTGAAATTTTTGTAAAGTTTTGTTGAGGCTCGTAATGACTGAGGTTGTTACAGATATTTGTTTCTTTACTAAGTCCTGAATTTGGTGTTGGTCTTTAGTAATTTTGGTTATACAGTCATTTATGTATTCACCATCTGTTGCGTCTAGGTTTCCTGAAATAGCTTTCCAAACTGATCCCAGTCCGTTAATAAGTCTTCTGTTAGTAGGGTAAGTTTGAGTGTCAGCGAAAATGTCTGTATATTTAGAGTTAACGGATTTAGAAATTTGTTTCAAGAGGCTAACATGTGTTTGTATTTTTGGTTTAAATGATTTTGTATTAGTTGTGTTTTCGTTAATTGTCTCTAAAATTCGGTTTAGTATGGCGTCGTTATTTGAAATAGCACCTCTGAAAGGGCTGAGGTCTTTGAAGACAAGAAGTGCCTTCTTCATGGAAGAAAACTCCTATTGTATTGTTAACGGGTGTAAGAGAGTATTGTTGGAGGTTCACGACTGAAAACAGTCCACAGAATCTGAAAAGAAGGGATTCATTCAAAATATGGTTTTAGTCTGTCAAAGTTAATTTTACTGATTTGGTTAGTCTGTAAGTTTATAACTGTGGCAGAGTTTTTTCTAATCGCGGTAATTTCAAAAGGTCCATTGAATTTGTTTTCAGATTTGCTTTTAATCTGAGACTCTTTCACGTAAACTTTGTCGCCTACTTTGTATTCTGGTTGGTTAGTCGAAACATGTTTGTCAAATCTAACTTTAGATTTTTGTTTTTGTTGGTCGGTTTTTGCGCGGGCAAGTCTATAATAGTAGTTCATTCTGTTATTAAGGTCCCTAACATATTTGGAAATGAGTTTTTCCTGATCGTATATTGTTTCGGGGGGTCTACTAGAAGTATGCCCAAAGATAAGTTCATAGGGCGTGAAACCGGTAGTCTTGTTTTTAGTATTGTTGTAGCAGATAACTGCGTAGGGGAGGACGTTGAATGGATGTTCATCCGGATGTTCAGCTGTATTTGCCCTTATCATTTCCGCTAAAGTCGCGTGAAACCTTTCGATAGAACCATTTGATTCGGGATGGTGGACACTTGAAAAGGATAACTTTATGTCATATAGTTCGCACAGGTCCCTTATTAGAGTATTGTCAAATTCACGTCCATAGTCGCAATGGATGCGAAGAGGGGTACCGTAATGTTGGAAAAAATACTAAGAGGGTGTTTACGACTGTTTTAGCTGTTTTGTCACCAATAGGGTAAGCTTGAGTAAATTTGGTGAGTTCATCCCTAATAGTCAGTGCGTAGTTTCTCGTTGGATATTCGAAAATATCAATGTTGATACGTTCGAAGGGTGTTTTTGGTGTTTCGGTTATGACAAAAGGAGCACTTAAGTTTTTCCTACAAAACTTTACCTTTTGGCAAGTTTCGCAAGACTTGATAAATTGCTCTACGCTTTTGATTAGTCCAGTCCAGTTATACTTTTCCCTAATACGTCGAATAGTCTCATTAATTCCACGGTGTAGGTTATTTTTGCCGCAGTGGTACTGTTGCAGTATAATGGGAATTTCGTCTTGAGAAGGGGTTGTTACAATGTTTTGACAAATCTTTAGTTTTATGTCTTTGTCTGCGAGTATGAAAGATAGTGTTTCGAGAATAGGTAGTTCTACGTTGTTTTCAATGCAAAAAGTTTCGGATTCGTCGAACTGGTCTTGGTTGTTATAGAGAATGTTGAAAAGATGTGCAACAACTGTTCCAGGATCAAAGGGTAAAGGGACAATTAAATATTTTCTATGTCTTACAGTTTTGCTGGCTAGAACGTTTAGAGTGTCAGTAGTGAAGTTTGGGTCTTCTTCGAAAATATCTTCGATGATTTTGTCATGCAAGTCATTGAGTTTATTTTGCCAGAAGAAAGTGACTATTCGTTTGTGAGATTTGTCTAGAAGTTGGGCGTTAGAAATTTCTATTTTTGAATAGTCGATTATCGACTCGGTTTTATACAATTGAACAAATCTATAAATTCTGTTGTCATGCGTTCGTCATGATCATCGCGTTCTTGATCATTGTCGGAGTCGTCGGAGTTATCGTGAGTTATCGTGACTAGTACCTGGATCGGGTTGTTTTGGGTCGGTTTCGTTATTTGCGAAAATTTTTATCTTTGAAAGAAAGTCGGTGCATTGTTTGAAGTGATTAATTTTGATACGGGAAAGAGCGTCTGCGTTCAAGTTTACCTTGCCGGGCTTGTATTCGATTTTATAGTTATACTCCTCTAGTTTGAGGCGCCATCTGGCTAGACGACTGCCAGGGTCTTTGATCGAAAAGAGCCAAGTAAGCGGACGGTGATCACACAGGAGTGTAAACTTTCTCCCAAAAAGATACGGTCTGTAGTGCTTGACCGCCCAAACAATGGCTAGCAGTTCCCGTTCGATAGTGGAATATCGAGTTTCTGCACCGCAGAGTGTACGGGAAGCATATGCTATAGGAAGATCTTTTCCTACGGGGCCTTGTGAGAGAACCGCTCCAATTGCAAAAGCACTAGCATCAGTAGTGAGCAGGAATGGTTCTTCGAAATTTGGGTAGATCAAGATAGGGTCAGATACAAGGGCTTGCTTCAGTTCGTTGAAGGAAGACTTGCAATCTGCGTCGAAGATGAATTTGACGTCTTTCTGCAGGAGTTTCGTTAGGGGCTTTGAGATCTTGGCGAAATTGGGAATAAAACGTCGGTAATAACCGGCGAGACCAAGAAAAGATTTAACATCTTTAGGAGTTTGGGGTTGAGGAAAATTCTGGATGCATTCAACCTTTGAAGGGTTTGGTTTTACTCCTTCTTGGGTGATCAGATGACCTAGGTAAGCAACTTCCTTACGGAGAAACTCACACTTGTCAGGTTGAATTTTCAAGTTTGACTGTCTAAGACGCTTAAAGACTTCTGTCAAACGGGACATATGCTCATGGATGGTTGGTGAATAAACGATAATGTCATCCATGTAAACAAGGCAACGTTCATTCTGGATGCCCAGAAGAATGTTGTCCATGACCCTCTGAAAAGTAGAAGGTGCATTTTTCAAACCAAATGGCATACGAACGAATTCGTAATGGCCATTGTCAACAGAGAAACGGTCTTGGGAATGTCTTCCTCAAGGATTTCCAACTGGTGGAACCCGGAAGCGAGATCCAGTGTCGAAAAGTATTGACACTTACCAAGTTGATCGAGGAGATCAGAAATGTTGGGCAGAGGATATTTATCGTCTACAGTTAGTTCGTTTAACTTCCTATAGTCGATAACAACTCGCCACTTTTGCTTACCAGAAGCATCGAGTTTCTTGGGGACGACCCATACGGGGGAGGACCAAGGAGAAGAAGAGTGCCTGATAATGCCTTGATCAAGCATTTTGGAAATTTGGGTTTTCACTTCCTCCTTATGCACTTGAGGATATCTGTACGATTTCGTGAAATAGTGTCAATAGAGTGTTTGACGGCGTTAGTAAACGTCAAAACATCGCCTTCGAGATAGAAAATATCTTCGAATTCTAAGCAGAGATTCGTGATAAGTTCTCGCTCTTCGTCGTTAAGATGTTCTGTCCGAATTTGTTCTCTGATTGTAAAGTTTCTGTCTAAGTTTGTAGATTCAGAGTAATCGTGTGTATTCAGATTTAAGAGAGGGTGTGTATTGTCAAGGGGTTCTAAATGAAGATTGGAAAAGTTAACAGTTTTTGGCATTGCGTTCGCGTTTATTATCGAAGTCAGAAATTCTCCCTTTGAATCAACACGTACAACCGCGTTGGGAAGTCGTACTTTGTCAATTACTTGTGTCGGTAGAATTGCGTCAGTATTTCTAAGTTCACATTTTAGTTTGAAAATTTGTTCGGTACGTGCCTGGATTGTTATGTGATTGTTATGCGTATGAGGTTGTGCGTTAGTACTGGGGTGTCCGTTGGTTGTGTATTAGATTGGTCGTGATCTGGCACTTTATGTAGGGGAATAGTTTTAAAGTTAGTAATTAATTGTTTGGATTTTAAGTCGACGATACATTCATAATGCTCGAGAAAATCAAGACCCAATATTCCATCAAACTCAATATCTAGATTGTAGATAAAGACCTTGTGTGGATTGCCTAGAGCGAAAGGAATGAGGGTGGATTGTGAGATCGGGATTTTCTCATGAGTAATGCCTTGAATTGTTACTCTTTCGGGAGATCGTTGTGAGAAGTTTTGACAGTGTTTTCTTTGAAAATGGAGATACCAGCTCCGGTATCAATTAGGAGTTTAAATTTTCCAGAAGCGTCGTTGATATAATAGAGGTTCTTGGAATTTACTGTCAGAAGGGGACTTAAAGAAATGTTTGTTCTGGGAAGTTCAGATCGGGATTGAAGTCTTCCAAATTCAAGTTCTGTATTTGAGTTTGGACTTCTGAGAGGGTAGTTGTCGTATCTGGGGGTTGATCTAGGCTCGGAAGCGCTAGAAAATCCTGGTATTCATTAGGGCTGAAAGGTACGACAGGGGTATTGTCTACTGTTTGTTCAAACCCATAGCTTTCATAGTTTTGGGTGTTGTCATCGAAATGCTGCTGATTATTATCAGTATAATAATCATACTCGTCTGCATAATATTCGTTATAGTGGCCATTTTGATGGTGATTAAAATGGTGGGTCCTTTCAGGACGGAAATTTGGGTTTGTCTGTATTACAGACGGTCGAAAGTTGTTCGGTTTGAAAGGAGGTCTTTGGAAGTTATTTGGTCTAAATTGTTGACCTTGATGATTTGTGTTATTGTTGATAGGATTTGGCCTCGATGATTGATTCGGCCCAATGAAATTTGGCCTATTATTTGGTTTAAAAGGCTGAGGGTTATTTTGAAATCTTAACCGACAGTCGGCAGCAATGTGGCCTAATCGCCCACAATTTAAACATTTAGGAGGTGGATTTGGTTTTCTAGCCTGAAAAGATGGCTTAGGTGGAACGGATTTATTTACTTTTTGTTCCTCAAAATAGGATAATTGAAGTTCTCTTCTTATTCGTGAATGTGCCTCAAGAAGATCCTTCGGATTACTGGCACGGATAATTTGGCCTAATCGAGGTTCTAAACCGGTAAGTAGGGTGGTGTTAGGACCATTGTGTCAACGAGAGTGGTTTGAGCATCTTTCTGCTCGTTGCTTAGACTAGGGGCTTTTTGGATACAAGAGTGCATTTTCGCACTCAAAACCTGAAGTCTGTTATAGAATGTCAAGGGGGACTCGTTTGATAGTTGTTTCAAACGTTGGAGATCGTGAATTAAAGAAGACAGATCCCTAGAGTCTCCAAAGTGTAGTGTTAGAAGCTGTTTTATTTCGAGGTACGACGCGGGGTTCCTAGAGTTAATTAACTGCGCCGCTTTTCCCCTTAATTTATTTTGATGTGAATTACCAACAAATATTTTTGTTCGGTATTAGACATGTTATACGCGCAATTGCACGCATGTATAAATGTAGCCAAAGAAATTTGGTCGCCTTCAAACTCTGGAATTATTGAAAATATTTCCGACAACCTATATTTTTCAGTTTCTTCGGCAACAGTGTTGTTTTGTGCTTGTGCCATTTTGATTTAATAGAATTTTAAACGAAAGAGATTCAATCAAAAATAATAAAAGGTATAGAAAATGGTATCAATAAAATAAATGGTGTAAAAATCAATAATCAATAAATTTGTAAATGGGGAAATACCAAAGTTATTTGGATGATAGAATGGTATTAATAAAATAAATGTAAATAAAATTAATAAATCAAATAGTTCACTCAATCGAATGAATAAAATCAAAATAATCAATTAAATCATAAAATATTAATGTAATCAAATAATAAATCAGTGATTCAATTCACTGAATAAAAAATATCAAATAATCAAAATATCAAATCAATCAAATATTAAAATCAATTATTAATAAACTTAAACGTTAGACGATTCACTACTACTCACATCAACAGGAACATTGGAAGATCCGTGTTCTCCTTTTTATCGCAGTTGGGACTTCTTCCAGGTTCTTTGCTCCGTTGAGGGATAGGAATCCGCCGCTACCAGTTAGAATTAAGCTCGTGTTCTAGTAACGTTGACGGATCCTACTGACTGCGCCAATTTGTTATATCACACTTCTCAAATTAAACTTTTTAAAAAAAGATTTTATTAACTTTAACAAAATTATAACTTTTTAAAATACAAAATACAAATTGAAATAATGACAATAATAACTAACAACAGACTGAGTAATAATGAATAACAAACAAGAGAGATTTTACAATATATAACTTAATGAATGCTGAATCGGCACTGTCGACACGGCGATTCCCACGGATGCTCGGCGGGGCTGTAATCTGACACTGCACGTGTTCGCTGAGTCAGCTGGGAACGATGAAATACAGTTGCTACATAAGTTCACCCAAAGTTCATGTTATATATATATATATATATATACATATATATATATATTAGATTCAGATATATATCCTAAATACATATTTTTTGTCATTTGCCAATTATCATGATATCCAGGACTCCAGACATATCAATATTCGAGACTACGTAAATAATTATTCGAGATTTCAATCAGTTGAAGTAGGTCCAACTGATGACGCTCTTCGACAATATATTGTCTTGCGTTCAATGAATTGCAAAATCTCAAAATAATGGTATCATTATTAAGTTGGTTTTATCCCGAACCGTTTGTTCTACATTTTTATATCATTCATTTTGTTGTTTTTTGGGTAAATAACACTTGAGAACAAAAAGTTGTATTAGCCTGAAGCTGGTTGACAATGTAACGCATTCCTCGAAGTTTTATTGGACTTCCATCTTCTTGAAACCATCAACCATTTCAAAATGATGGAAGGCCAAGCTGTATATTCAAAATAATCAAACCTTTCAAGGTCTCAATCCACCTCGTTGTATATGTAATATGCACTGAAATAATAAAATATAAATTTGAAGTTGAATGTTTGACTTTTTGATAATTTTACTATGCGATCACTAACAAAAACTCGAGTTTTTGATATACATATTCCATTTGGCATGTTTGGCTACCTTTAATAGATTTTCCTGTAATTCCAAGCTAGGAGTACTAAAGTGACGGCAATGACATCCTGCGGCTGTCGCCTTGTTACTTTTGACTTCTTCTTTCAAAACCAGATGAATATTTCGTAAATCAACATTTGAAACAAATTCCGGATGGAGAATGTCCAAGGATGACATACAATTTTCACACCACATAATATAAAAAAAACTAAAAGGAGGCAAATTAAACTAGGTAAAGGGCTAGTTAGGTAAACCAATTTCCCCAATTAAGAAGAAACTTCACCAGAAAATATGATTGAAATTTTTTTTCTGTTGAAAGTTATGTCCCACCACAGAATACTTTCCTTAAATGATGATGACAAACTAAAGTCGAAACAAGAGAATCTCCGAAAACGAACTTGACTGGTTTTCTAGTCACGAACGACTTTCGTCGCCTTTTGATCTTTATCTTTTGCTTTTCCAAAAAGGATCGGTTACCATAAAAAATTGATTGTGGATCCGTTACTCATGGTTTTGCATTTGACTTAACGATAAACTACCTAACGAGAATCGAGCAGCTTTAGAAATTCCATTTCGCGATTGCCCACAAAGCTACATCGGTGTACCAACAGGCGCGTCAACCATCGTGTATATGAACATTCTTTGTTAGTTCGCAAAAAAGATCCGACTTCAGCTCTCGCGCATATCATATCCAAACAGGAGACTTTATCAACTTCGAGGACAGTAGGACTATCATATCTCTTAATTCCCTTAGGGCATCCACTATTCGCGAAGCCATAGAAATACAGAAAAGGCCCCTTTTGTCTAAATCGACGCGATGACAGCTCTCGCCTTCCTACAGTATGGATCTCCGTATTTGCCAGATTAAACAAAGCAGACAAGCCCACCAACACCCAACCAATCATAACACAGCCTCTTCATTACGTGACATCCCCCTTTAACGGACCGATAATTATAAATAAAAGCAGCAGAGCAGATTCAAATTCAGTTCAGGTACCTAGTGACTCTTAGGGAGTAAGCAGATTGAGGTCCCGAGTTCGGTCTAGACTCTGAAACTGTTTTTCACTTTTGTCTCTTGATAATGGCTCCAAAGCAGGAGTTGAAACGTCGAGCATTTAATAAATTCAGACGTGTTTCTCATCCGGAACCTAGCATAGTTCATAATAATGACCGCGGAAGCCTCTCAAGATATATATATATATATATATATATATATATATATATATAATTAAAAAGCGATTTCCAAGATAAATAATATAATTTCAAATTGTAGGGTTTCAACCATATTCGCACAATATATCACGACCCATAATTTCAAAAGATGGTAATGATTTGTAAATACTGTCGATGCTTGTTAAAAAAGTTCAATAATGAAAATAAATTTATTAATTATGGCTTTCTGCAAATAGACAAATGTGTTCACAACAATAATACCCAACTTAATTACTCGTTCAAAACTTCTTGATGAGTCACTTAAATGTTGCCAGTATAAAAAAATCTGCTTAGGGAATATAAATGTGCACATCTTAAATTATTTCTGCCTTCCGAGTAGTCCACTAATTAATTTAAATAGCCTTGTTAGCAGCTACCCAATGTATTTACCAAACATTATTTTCTTGTTACGCCATTGCGTTCTCAAATTAAGCATCGTCTTCGCCATCAGGCACGCCCATATCAAATAAATAATCAGGCTTTGTGGCCAACTTGTCAGCGACAAGTTGAAACCTGAGCGTGGAGAAATGTCTTTCCTGCATTTAGCCACCACATTGTGCACTAATAGTTCAAACAAGAAGGGACTAGCCCATGTTCTGAAGGATATAATGGAGGGTAATTCAGTAAATGTGAGAATGCCAGTAACTAGTAGTTGAGTTGAGTAAGACTAAAATTTTTTGTTGTACATATACTTTTTTGGTCATCCCTCATGGTTTTTGGTCTTTAGGGAGTTTATTACATCCAAAAAACTGAACGGTTATTCAGTTTCGTTCCCGTATTCTTTTTTATATCTGTAATACTTCCAGGTGTTAATAACGTTCTGTGATTGTTCTTCAAACTATACTGTTTTTAGAATCGGTTAGTTTGTCAATGTAGTAATAACTAATCCTTAATTTAGTAAACATTTCATATATTTAGGGTTCCGTATATAATATACGGATACCCTTATAATATTACTCTGGATTTCTGTCTCTGTCACATCACAGTAATTTTCTCCTAAACTACTGGACGGAAGACTTTGAAACCGACCGCCCCCCCCCTGATCTCCGAAACTACTGAACCTAAAATTTAAAAAAAAATAGGAAATAGTGAACGTTGCCCGAACTTTACAGGAAAAATAAGGAGAAACCATTAAGATTAATTTCGGGGAGCAAATTAAAGAATTAAATAAAAATTTTAAAAAATTCAAACGCACTATGTGATACATCAAATGAAAGGGGGGCAATCCCCCTCCATTATCTCTGAAACTATAAAACTTAAAGTTTTGAAAAACATTAGAGGTATAGGATCTGACCTGAAGTTTACTGGAAAAATAAGGAAAAACCTCTACTTTTAATTTTGGGGGGCAAAATACAGAATTAAATGGAAAATATAAAGTTAAAATTATTTGTAAGCCATCATTTTATATATCAAATAAAAGGGCATATTATGAAGAAAACAAATATATTTTTTCATATTTTTAAAATAAATTAATTAAAAGATATTAACAAAATATAAAAAAAATTACCCATCCCCCCCCCCCCCCTTATCTCGAAACCATAAGTTGGAAAACTTTGAAAAAAAAATAGAAGTATAGCCCCTCACGTGAACTTTACTGGAAAAATAAAGAGAAACCCCTAATATGCATTTTGGGGGGCAAATTATAGAATTAAATGGAAAATAAAAATTATAATTGTTTCTAACGGATCATGTAATATATCAAATCACAGGGCTCTCATTATGACGAATACAAATATGTAAAATTATATATGTATTTTTTTAAAAAATTAAATGAATATTATTTTTTGTTTACAGGAAAAATATGAAGAAATCCCTAATATTAATATTGGGGGCTCATTATGAGGAATACAAATATATTTTTTTCATATTTTTTAAAATAATTGTTTACAAGATATTAGCATAAAGATATAAAAAAAATGTCATTTCTCGCTTTATTTCCGAAACCATACTACCTAAAATTTTGACAATAATTAGGAGTACTGGGGGTCACTTGAAATTTATAAAAAAAAATTAGAAAACCCTCAGTAATTTTAGGGACAAATTATACAATTAAATGGAAAATAAAAATTCAATTTTCAAACGCATCATGTAATATATCAGATAAAAGGCTCATTATATGAATTACAAATATATCATATTTTTAAATCATTTGTTTAAAAAATATTAACATCGACTTATTTCCCACTTTAGAAACTACACTATTTAAATTTTGAAAAAAAATATTTTATTTGTATTTTTAAATAATTTGAATAACAGATCTAATAATTTATAATTTAAAAAAATGACCTATTTTGCCTTTATCTTCCAATCAACAGACCCTCAAAATTCAAACAGTGGATTATAAAAGGCTTCCCTGAAAGTTTATAATAAAACCCTAATGTTAATTTTTAGAGCCCAAATTAGAAAATTAAATACATATGAATTCTTATAAAAATCAAGCGAATGCTGAAGCAGATAAAATAAAAAGTCTATGTGTGGAAAATCAAAGTGTATATTTTTTATAAATTTAAAACGCTTCCTTTAAAAGATATTAGGGTAAATAAAAGAAATGCACTCATTCCCTGCTTGTCTGAAACTGGAATATTAGAATCTTGAAGGTGGTAAGGAACCCTTAGTATGCGAGTCCAACTCACACTTGACCAAATTATTTAAACTATCTGTCGCCCAGGGTCGAAATTCGACCAATTGTGTTAATATCTCTGGCAGGTTAAGTAACATGAAAATTTTATGGTGACATTCTATCCTAGGACTTTAGGGAGAACAGCAATTACACAGAACGGATCCAGATTCGGAACCTCTGTGTGATAGTTTCTTCGAAAATCCTCGATGTCGGTCTTATATCTCGCTTCTACAAATAAGTAACGAAATTCAAGTTTTTTTCATTCTTAATTTAATATGACAACAATTCAACCGCTAATGGGCTACCCACGTATTTATTTTTTCTAACCCCCCTGTATAGCTATAATTGCACTCAATTCTCTAACATTTATTAAAATCCTCATTGTAATAATTCCAGCTCATTATATATTTCCACGACCCTGTATATGCAACTGCTCATGGACCACGCATAATATTTTTTAACATTTTTGAACCACCGGTAAACCATTCTGTATATGCCACCGCCTATGACCCACCATATTTACTCTTTTTGTTTATGAAATTTTTAATTATCTTCTGTAAATATAATTCTACTCTATATTTCAATCATTATATATATGGAACTCTTCGAGGTCTACTCTATGAATCATTTCCTTTTCTAACATTTTTTATCACCATCCTGTAAATCTATAATTCCTCTCACCCTATATTTCATCTTAACTATATATACAACTGCTTATGGGTTACATTTCCATTTCCGCCACCCTGTATATGCATCTATGTATAACATTTTTTGCACCACCCTGTATAATTGTAATTCTACTGCACCTTCTATTCCAAGAAGCCTGTAAATTCAACCGCTAATGGGCTTCCCTATATAATTATTTTATTAGTTATAACTGCACTCCTCTCTATATTTTAAACACTCTATATATGCAACTGCTTATGTGCCACCGACGAAAAAAATGATTTCTAACATATCTGGAATCGCCCTGTATAATTATAATATTAAACGATTACTTTATCCACTAAACAATAACAACGCTTGCATGCCACTTCCAGAAGTACATGCTCTAAGTATATAACAGCATTGGTCTGTCTATATATAATTACTCAATGTTTTGAGTCTGGCGGCGGCGGCACATTCAGTTGTTTGGCATTGACATTATTGACGTAAATAATGAATTTTTATTATATTTTATTTAATGAATGAACCAATATTATACATTAAGATTAGCATTCTGCATTAAAGGTCGTTAGTAGCTACTAAACAAAACAAAAATGAAGAAAATCGGTTGAGAAACAGAGGAGAAAATGGTACCTAATCGTTTTGTCTTTGCCTATTTATATATAGATGTACAATAGCTTCGAGATTGAATCACGTTCATAAAATTAAAGATACCATCACTTAGTTTATATCATAAATAAAACTATACTTGTAAGTGCTATTATAAATTTTTGATCAGACCATTCACATACTGTATGTATTTTGTTTAAAGTCAAAGATTAGAATTGAATGGCTCATGTGACAGGAGGAGGTACATAATTTCAAAATATAACTGATAAAATGTGGATTCCACCGCTTTTTAATAAATTTTATCCCTCTAGAGACGGAAATTTAGTTTTATATTATTTACTGACAAAAAATTATAACAAAGCTAGTGTTAATGAAGTACAATTAAAATTGTTCGAGTGTTTTTCCAATTTTATCAATACAATATAGAAAAAATATCAAACCGCTTAAGTCAATTTTTAACTTTGATATGCTGAATATTTTAACTTTAGATGCAATGTTGGATATCTAGGGCATACAGTGAAACATCAAACAGGGGTTACATGACTTGATCCGTTCCATGTCATTGCTGTTACCCAGTAATAACTAAGTAAGAATTAGGTTTTGTTAATAACATGTCAATATAGTCCCCATATATACATACTTGCTGACCCGCATGAGCTAGACAAATCTTGAACATTTTTTGTCATTTAGTGAAAATCGTTTTACCATCATCATTTATTAGTGAAAATAATATGGCAACAACCGATAATAAAATAAAATACATTTCTTTGGGATTTAATATGAAGAACTAGTTGATGTATTTCAGATTTTTGGTAATTAATATTTTGGTTTTCCCGTTTTTTATTTTAACTTTTTTGATATATGTTTTCATTGCCATTTGTGTTGTTTATGACATTTTTGAGATTTTCGACATTTTTGACTTCTGACAAATTTGACAATTATGGCAATTTTGACGTTTCTGACATTTTTGACGATTCTGCTGTCTTTGATTTTTTTATGTTTTTGACATGTTTCACTGTTTTTTTACATACATGCTGATGCTGACACCTATAATTATTTCTGTTAATTTTGTCATTTTTTATGCTTTGTACATTTTAATGTATTGAAATTTTGCTCATATAATGTTTTCACAATATTGTGGCATTTGCTGGATTTAATATTAATAACATTTCGAGGTTTATGATATCTTTATCATTTTTGAAACTTATTTTTATTTTATAAATATGTCACTTGAGAATTTTTATATTTCCCACATTTCCTATTTTTTTGTACTTCACCTTCAATTAATCACATAGTGAACACTTTTCAGTAACCACCCAACCCAACCATAATTTCAGCATTGGCAAGATGTTAAATAATCGCTTTGGTCAGTTAAAATAGAGATAATTTGTTAATTCTCATGCAGTGAATAAAGACTCCTCTTAAAACTTATCGGATACATGACGATTAACTAGTCATTTCAGAAGAAGGGCACTTATACCAATTTTCACTATCCTCCTATTCAATCATAGGATTTTGGCAATAGTCACATCAAATCTCTCGTAATTTAAAGAATTAACATAGTTATAATGCCTTTATTATTTTCGGTTAATGTCAAGTTATGATCTTTTCTTCTTCATCACTTGCCCAGGTCTGGAATCTGAATTTTTGCATTATGACAAAACTCGCTTCTATTTGTTTGTTTAATATATCAATATTCACTCCAATATTTCGGAGATGTTGAATTCTCTATAAAATAATATTGGTCCCATTTCCCCCAATCAATATCCTAATTTTCGCAAAATTTCAAGTAACTGTTTTCCATGGCAAATAAAAGACTGACGTTGCCACAACGCTTAATCTTAAGTTATTGACAAACTGTCAATTGTCAAATTTGAGGGTATGCTGCGGCATACAGATCCCTTGCTTCTGATGAATTTCCAGCCGCACGGCCGGACATAAAGTGCATATCTGTCATTTCCGTGTTTGAATATGACTCCATTTTATGAGTTGCAATAATGTTGTATACTTAAAGTTTCCAATCACGAAATTTATTAATTAAATACTGCAAAGCTCAATTGGCAGTTTATCAATAACTTAAATTGTTAGGCGTTGTGACAACGTCCGTCTTTTATTTGCCATGGTAAACAGATTTTATAATTTTTGACCTGATAACTTAAAGAGTAGAGTAATTTTCAAACTCGAAAATCTTTAATAATATCGATTTGGACAAACCTCATATTTATACGAAAAATTGTTAAGAACTTGTAATTGTAAAAAATTGATATTAATAAAATTACCTCCCTAAAACCTCTTTCACCAACCTAAATTGGACGCTTATGATTTGCATGTCGAAAAATCGGAGTAGCACATTTTATTTAACGTAAAAAGTTATGTAAGACCCATACCTACAGCCCTAACGTTCTCCTTTATGAGTATAACATAAACGCTAGGTTGAACTGAGAGTAAGTCAATTCAGTATCTTGAATAACGCTCTAAGATGGGTAATGTAATAGGCTACATAATACCTTTATTAGAAAAATATTTACTTTGATGTAGGGCAATAACTTGTCCGCGTAACATACACAAATAAAAAATTATATCAAGATCTACAAAGTTTGGTTGCATAAAGAACTATAAATTCACAAAATTGAATGAATTCCAAATATGCAATTTGGAATTCTGATGGATATGTCAAGAACCATATAAAAAGAGCTCTTGTCTCATGCGAGGTCTTTACAAATGACATTCCTGAAATTATGTGACCTAAAAACGGGATGTATCCGCCCCGAGCATTTGCCGCGAAAGGGAAAGGACAAGATAACGACAGCATTAATCAGAAACATCATTGGGTGGAGAAAATTGCCTGTAAGTTGATTGAAAAAAAGTCTCGATAATATATAATGAGGCAGGTACAAACCTCCCGTCACTAGAGGGGTTTTTTGGGATTGAGAACGTGGTGGCAAGGGGCTTAAAAATACCCCGAAATTTATCGAGTTCGGAAACGAGTGAGACGTGAAATAAGGCTAATGTCGTTTTCGGTCTGAAACGAAGATTTAATGTTTAAGCGAACTCTCCAGAAACTCTCAGCGAAATACGATACAAGATAAAGGTGATGTACGAGCTAAAAGGCCATTTTTGCATAGCAGATTACCCCTGCAGAGCTAAAATATCTCGATTAATGCTGCTTCGAGACTGGAAAGCGGAATGGTCGAAGCTGAAATATTTATTGCTGAAATTAGTTGGAAGTGGATTGAATGTTCGAATTTCTGTGATTTCTTTATCAGAAATAAATATGTTTCTCGGAATACCGGAGACAATATTCAAATGTGATAACGTTTAAGACGTAATGGGATGCATGGATGTCAAGAAAATCATTGCTTGTGAAATCCGATCTCCTAGGTGGCAAAATTTCGATAATTCTTAATGCTCTATCATTCGTGACTTCCAAAAAAGGAGAGGTTATCATTTCGGGGCGATTTTTTTTTGGTATGTGTGTTTCCTGATTTCTTCTTCAGTTGTAAACTGATTTAAATATTAATGTATTTTTTAATAGATCTAAATTTAATTAGACCTTCAAATATTTAAATTTGGTCAAGTGCGAGTTGGAGTCGCATACTTAGGGTTCCGTACCACCTTTAAGATACTAATATTCCAGTTTCAGACAAGCAGGGAATGAGTGCATTTTCTTATATTTACCCTTATATCTTTTAAAAGAAGCGTTTTAAATTTATAAAAAATATATACTTTGACTTTCCACACATAGACTTTTTATTTTATCTGCTTCAGGATTCGCTTGATTTTTATCAGAATACATATGTATTTAATTTTCTAATTTGGTCCCCAATAATTAATATTAGGGTTTTATTTTACTAATAAACTTTCAGAGAAGTCTTATATAATCTACAGGTCTGAGTTTCGAGGTTCTGTAGATTGGAAGATAAAGGGCAAAATAGGTACAGTTTTAAATTATAAATTATTAAATCTGTTATTCAAATTATTAAAAAATACAAATAAATTATACTTTTCAAAATTTAAATAGTGTAGTTTCTAAAGTGGGAATTAAGTCGATGTTTAATATTTTTGTTAATATCTTTTAAACATGAAGACGCGAGATGTTAGACCGACATATAGGATTTTCGAAAATCCTAGATGTCGGTCTTACCATCTCGCGTCTTCAAATTTAACGAAATGCATCAAATGCATAAAGAAGTGTTCGAGAGGACATTCAATTGTGGAAAGCGCAACTGATGAAGGTTCCCTAACCAGAAACAATATGTATTATATTGATATATAATATATATTGTCTTGCGTACAAAGGAATGACACCTCGAAGAGAGTATCTTTTAAACAAATGATTTAAAAATATGATATATTTGTAATACACATAATGAGCCTTTTATCTGATATATTACATGTTGCGTTTGAAAATTGAATCTTTATTTTCCATTTAATTGTATAATTTGTCCATAAATTACTATGGGGGTTTTCTAATAATTTATTTTCCCTTTAATTCTATAATTTGGGGGCGAAATAATAGAATTAGGGATTTTTTCATATTTTTCCTATAAACAAAAAAAATTGAGGTTCATAGTTTGAAAAATAACGGGGAGAATGGGTAATTTTTTAAAATATTTTTATTTTAAAAAAATTAAAAAAAAAAATATTTGTATTCTTCATAATGAGCATGACCCGTTAGAAACAATTATATTTTTTTATTTTCCATTTAATCCTATAATTTGCCCCCCAAAATGAATATTAGGGGTTTCTCCTTATTTTTCCAGTAAAGTTTAGGTGAGGGGCTATACATCAATTTTTTTCAAAATTTTTCAGCTTATGGTTTCGGAAATAAGGGAGGGGGGAATGGGTCCATTTTTTTTATTTTTGTTAATATCTTTTAATTAATTTATTTTAAAAATATGAAAAAAATATATCATGAGCCCTTTCATTTAGTATATAACATGATGGGTTAGAAACAATTTTAATTTTATATTTTCCATTTAATTCTATAATTTGCCCACAAAATGAATATTAGGGGTTTTTCCTTATTTTTTTAGTAAAGTTCAAGTGAGGGGCTATACCTCCATTGTTGGTTCAAAATTTTCCAGCTTATGGTTTTTGGAGTTAGGGGGGGATATGGGTAAATTTTTATATATTTTTGTTAATATCTTTTAATTAATTTATTTTAAAAATATGAAAAAAATATATTTGTTTTCGACATAATGAGCCCTTTCATTTGATATATAACAATGAGTTAGAAACAATTTTAATTTTATATTTTCCATTTAATTCTATAATTTGCCCCCCCAAAATAAATATTAGGGGTTTCTCCTTATTTTTCCAGTAAAGTTCAGGTGAGGGGCTATACCCCCATTTTTTTCAAAATTTTCCAGCTTATGGTTTCTTAAATAAGGGGTGGGGGGAATGGGTAAGTTTTTTTTATATTTTTGTCAATATCTTTTAATTAATTAATTTAAAAAATATGAACAAAATATATTTGTTTTCGTCGTAATGAGCCTTTCATTTGATATATAACATGATGGGTTAGAAACAATCTTAATTTTATATTTTCCACTTAATTCTGTAATTTGCCCCCCAAAATTAAAAGTAGAGGTTTCTCCTTATTTATCCAGTACACTTCAGGTCAGAACCTATACCTCTAATTTTTTTCAAAACTTTACGTTTTATAGTGTCGGAGATAAGGGGGGGGGAATGAGTAAATTTTGGTATATTATCGTTAATATCTTTTTTAATAATTTTTTTAATATGAAAAAAATATATTTGTGTTCCTCAGAATGAGACCTTTGATTTGATATATTACATGATGTGTTTGAAATTTTTTATTTTTAAATTTTTATTTAATTCTATAATTTGCCCCCCAAAATTAATATTAATGGTTTCTCCTTATTTTTCCTGTAAAGTTCAAGCAACGTTCTATATTTCCTATTTTGTTCAAAATTTTAGGCTCCGTAGTTTCAGAGATCAGGGGGGGAACGGTCGATTTTTTTAGTTTTTCCCCCCAGAAGTACCCCTAAAATAAAAAATTCTTCATTTACCATATGTACTCCTTATCGCGTCACCAAACTATACATTGATACCAAATTTCAACCTCTTCCATCCAGTAGTTTAGGGTAAAATTGCTGTGATGTGACAGAGGCAGAAATCCGGAGAGATATTATAAGGGTATCAGTATATTGTATATACGGAACCCTAAAAATGGGAATTTCAAAAAAACCTCAATAAATATATTTATGTTTTAAAATTATCAAACCTAGTGCACTTTCCTTTATAATTTTGGGTACAGCTATTTAATTAGATATGTACTATAAAATTCTGTAAGCAAAATAATTTAATACTATAAAGGTACGTAACAGAAACAATGTAGACGGTTGTTTCCTTAAAATAAGGGGACAATGAAATTCGGAAAATTGAATTCTCAAATATTTTTATATAACAACCAGCAATAAGTTTTCAAACATTATAAAGCAGAAATAATGTTCAATTCGTGTATAAATTTGTATTCTGATTAAATGTTTTTCTACATGTGCTCGAACACATCGCTCTAATTTGAACGATGTTTGCTCTCTACTGTTTTATTTTTCAAATAAACAGTTCTGACAGAAAATAGCACAAGTGAAAAAAAGTTCAACTACAATAGTAGTCAATTCATTGAGCTGCAGCTGTTGAAAACGGTTTCATGACGTGCTTTCCGGCCATGGCGTACTGAACTTTTTAGCAATAGCAATGGATTTGTTATGGTAAAATCACAATTAAACAGCTCATGCTGCTTTTCTTTTATACGAAACTCGGAATAGAGTTCATGCAATATATTCGGATGATCAATTTCGTGACAAATTTGTATAGTGAAAAACGAAAAAAAAGCATTGAAGTTTCAAGCGGTTCGGGGCATTTTAAAAGCTTTGTAGAAAATTTACACTGAGCTTTTGTTGTTTCTAATAGTTATTTCATAGTATAACATCCCTGTGTAGAATTACAGTATCGCATACTCATGTATTATAAAACGAGTAATTTCTTATGTAGAGTATGTTTCTCAGTTCACATAAGTTATGTACAATATAGCATAGAAATTCTGTGGAACTTTTGGTGTGTAACAAATGTAAAAAACACAGTTTTGCACCCTAACACCAAACCTTTATTTTAAAGACTCAACGCCGTTTCAACATCTCTAAGTTGTCATCATCAAGGAGTAAACCAAACTTTTTGGTTTACTCCTTTTTAGTAGATCTCAACAAAGTCTCGTTTTACACTATCCCGGTAATTGTAAGAATCCATTACTAACACTACATCTTCCCAAACGACATATCTAGCGCTAGTTACTTTCAATGAAACCAAGAATCCTATGAGCAAGTTGGCCTAGTCTATTATGTCTTTTCGAGGCCAAAGCCCTGAACATTGATAACACTTTTGTTGTGTGAAGCTACAGGCAAGAATTTACACATTAGCTGATCAAGATTTTTCCAGAGATTCAACTTTCAATGGAGCAACTTATCCACCCAGACCTTTACCTTCACAAAACACCAATCACCATACTACTCTATAAAAACAACTGTTATGAAGACTGTAGTGGACCGAGCCTCCGAATCTGTGAACCACCTAATCTGAAAGGTTAATTAATCTAATTAAATGGTGCATTCCAGGCGAATGGCTACTCGGTTGGTGATCTACGTAGATCACTATACACTTCACATTAGAAATTTAGCAAAATAACATACTACCTTCCTTAGACATCTTAATAACAAAAACACAAATGTAATTTGATACACAAGTCTACAGAATGTCGACTCACACTGACAGATAACTCAATTTTAATTCGAATCACCCAAATAGCGTAAAAAAGTCATTATTAAATCTTTATATGATAAAGCAAAAACCAACTGTTCTGATATGGATAAATTTAATAAAGAAAAAATGTTTATAAAATATTTATTATCTGCTAACAATTATCCTAAATAGTTTGTCAATAAAGAGTTAGATAAAATTGAACAAAAACCATTCACTAACATTCAACACCAAGCTACTCCAAACAATACTAATACCCTTGATAACCAAATTACAACAACCATACCGTACATACAGGGTCTTTCAAAAAGACTGAAAAGACTGGGAAACACTGCGTACAAAAGAATGACACCTCGAAGAAAGTATTCAATATCTCTGACAGGTGAAGTTAACCTGAAAATTTCATCGTGACATTCTAACCTAGGAGTTATGGGTAACAGCAATTACATGGGACGGCTCCAGATTCGGAACCTCTGTGTGCCAGTCTCCCCGAAAATTCTAGATGTCGGTCTTTACATCTCGCGTCTTCAAATTTAACGAAATATATCAAATACATAAAGAACATAAGAAAGAATCATTTATGGGAAGCGCAACTGATGAAGGTTCCCTAACCAGAAACAATATATATTATATACATATTATAATTGTATGATCTAATAATTTTGTTTATTAAGTAAATTGTAATTTAGAATTTATAATTTTATTATCTCAGGGTCTATTACGCTTGGGTTCAAATCTTCAAATGTTAAATAAATAAATAAATACTGTCCTTAAAATAACTAAATCTAACCACATACTCACATATACATAGACTTTCATCTTTAAATGTAGCTCCTATAGCTAATAACATCATGGTCTAAATATTTTAAAATATTTTGCTAAAATTGTTTCGTGTTTTTAGGGTTCCGTATTTACAATATACGGATACCCTTATAATATCAGTCCGGATTTCTCCCTATGTCACATCACAGCAATTTTCTCCTAAACTACTTGACGGAAAAGGTTGAAATTTGGTATCAGTGTACAGTTTGGTGGCCCGATCAGGAGACCATATCGTAAATGAAGAAATTTTGATTTTATGGGTACTTCTAGGGGGGGGGGAATTAAAAAAATAGAGCGTCCCCCCCCTTATCTCCGCAATTATAAGAAGTAAAACTCTGAAAAAAATTAGATATATAGACCTGAATTTTACCGGAAAAGTAAGGACAACCCTCTACTATTAATTTTGGGGGAATTAAATGAAAAATATAAAATTATAATTATTATTATAACACATCATGTAATATATCAAATGAAAGGGTTCATTATGACGAAAAAAAATTTATTTTTCCAGATTTTTAAAAGTAATTATTACAAGATATTAACAAAAATATATAAATAATTCTCATTTCCTGCTATATTTCCGAAACCATAGGTACTATCTAAAATTTTGAAAATAATTAGGGGTACTGGGGCTGATTTGAGATTTATAAGAAAAAGTTGTAGAAAACCCAAATATTAATTTTGGGGACAAATTATAGAATTAAATTGCAAATAAAAATTAAATTTTCAAACGCGTCATATAATATATCATACAAAAGGCTCATTTTGCTAATTATATATATATCATATTTTTAATTCACTTGTTTAAAAGATATAACAAAATCCATGATTTGCTTGATTTTTTTAAAAATATGTATTTAATTTTCTAATTTGGCCCCCAAAATTAACATTATTTTAATAATAAAAGCGTTTTATAATCTACTGTCTGAAATTTAGGCTCTCTAAATTGAAAGATAAAGGTGAAATAGGTCAGGTTTTATGCAATAAAATAAAAGTCTATGTGTGGAAAATAGAAGTGTATATTTTTTATTAATATAAAACGCTTCCTTTAAAAGTTATTATTGTAAATATAAGAAAATGCACTCATTCCCTGCTTGTCTGAAACTGGAGTATTAGAATCTTGAAGCAGCTACGAAACCCTTGGTGTGCGAGTCCAACACGCACTTGACCAAATTATTTATTTATTAAGGGAATCGCATTGTAAACTTTAATACCGTTAGGTATGTGAAAAATTACAGATATGGAGTTTTATCCATCATATGTCACCAACTGCTTATTTTTTTGCTTGGTGTTATGGAATGGTGTATTTTTCAGAAATTATTCCCTTAGTGTATCGGCTTTAACAATTCATTCATGTAAAGAGCTCGTATGTGCAAAATTGCCAGGATTGTGTGATATTGGTGGAATATTTAGTGCATATACAGAAAGTAGTAAATGCGATGTTCCCGAGCGAGAAAATTGCGTGGTGTAAAAAGGAAGTGTAAGTGTAATGTTTCGCTAATTTATCCAACGTGACTGTCTAGAATAAAAAAAAAACATTATGCCGGGGTGACCAAGTGTGTATTCTTACGAATAGCCCTGTTCATCTAAAGTGCAATCAAGAGGGTTTAGTTAGTCTGAGACTGCCTTAGCCGAGAATCTCACATACAGAACGTGGCGACTGAACGCAGCACCTGGCCACTTCGTAAGAGAAGTTCACCTCGTTAAAATAAAAGCAGTACTGTTAGAAGTATATTGCATTAATGAACGAAGAAGTAGGCCAGAACAAATGTAAAATTAGTTATGAGGCTGTATGGATGATTATAGAAGGCAGTATTATTTATAAGGAGGATATAGAACACAAAATTTATTTTAGTTCTAACTCAATCACAAACAGTTCGAGGATCACAATCGCGTTGGCCCAAGCTCGACAAAAATATATTGTTGGCTCGTTACTATCTGAAAGAAGCAGGAGGTTTTTAAAATCAACAAATAAGTCATACAATATTTGTAATAGTTCGGTATCGAAAATTGTTGTCGCTGTCCCACAATATATTCACATCCGACAAACTGCATTTTACTTTCTTTAACTAAAATAGCTTTGTTCTTGAACATGTTCAAAATAAATTTCTGTTAAGTATTTATTCTCTTGCATCAGTTAAAACGATAAAAGGAATTTCTTGTACGTACAGAGGCATGAAATGTCAGGAAATTTCTACAAATTTGGTGGTCTATAATGCTCAGGACACAAGTAACTAATGTTACCAGGAAGGCTTTCATAGCCATAATCTCACTTCATTTTAAAATTAATGGCGAATGCCAATTAAGAAAATCTCAAAACCATCAATTATTTCTGTTGTTGAAAATAAAATGCGCTTAGTCATACATGTCCTCATAAGAATGCAAAACATTTTAATTACATGATTTTTCTCTTATTCATACATAACTAAAAAATCATTGGAATGACTAATATCAGGAGACCTATAATAATATAATTTAATGAGTCCAACCAAATCTGCTCTAACTAGCACAATAACAATAACACATAACGCTAAACTTATCCTTATGAAGACATTTGCAAAAATTGGTTTAATTGTTCGCTTAGTAATTTATACAAATCTTGTTATATCTTAAAATTATTTTAATCTTAAATTTGCGTTGAATTTCACAAATTAATACAATTATGTGCCAAGAACAGTAGATATGACAAATCATGGATGTCTTGACAAACAGCAGAGACAAAAGTAAATCTCTTGTGTATTTTTTGTACGTCCGCAATGGCTGGACTTTTCGTTTCCGGTACACAACACGAAACCGTCACAAACACTTTCTCTTAAATGAACTGTCCATTCCAAACAAATAGTTTCCAAACGAAAGTAAACGCTGGTTTAACCTTTTTCTGTCCATTTCCCGTCACACTGCCGACTGGCTGGATGGAAAGCGTGGAAATTCTTATCTGTTTCGTAATCCACTCGGCTAATCCCCAGCAGAACAACCTACGTCATATGGCTGCGACAGGCGGGTAACGTAGGTTTAATCATAATACATCAGATTACAAAAGGGGAGATAAGGATTTGATATTGAGATTTTTAAATTGCGGAGGAGTATTTTGACAATTCAGCTTAAAGTTTGAGAAAATGTTTAAATATGAATTAGTTTCAGCTCATATTAAATTTTTTTTCAAACTGAACCTTTACAAATTTATGAAAATTGTACTAGAAGCAGAATTATTTCTATATTACTACTTGTAGTGCATCCACAACGCAAGTTGCAAATGTTCAAAACTTCTTTGTCTACGACGTGGTAAGGTAAGCTAATATGTCATTAATATTTTTTGTTAGATGTTTTTATCCATATTCACATCTTAGTTCGAGTAATCACCTCAGAAAATGTTCTCTAATAACAGTCATATTACTACAACTGTGTAATTGTTCGGCGCTTTAACTTAATAGGCAAATTGGTTCCTTGATACAATTAACAAGTTTATTAATAATCTCGAAAATGTAAGATTTTCTTCAACACGTTAGCTGTCATGGCTATTATAGTTACCCAGTATTGACACCTTGTATCTGTCATTAGTCGGTGAAACTCACTGCCAGCTTAGTACATTACCGCAAATAACAAAACAGACAAAAAATTGGATTAAATTTAATGAACCAGCCAGAGTATTGTTTTTTTGTTAACTGTATTGTAAATTGTAGTAATTGTTCTGCATTGACCTGCACACACCGGTAGGCACAAGTGAAAAATTTATAATTTCTAGACTGAATTGATTATAAAATAATTACTTTTAGTATAGTTTAATATATGTTTTAAACATTATTAAATGTCTTTGTGTATTTTATCAATTGTATTTATAGAGATGTTCTTATATTCTACAAAAATTAGAAGTGAATATTTGAAGAAGTATAAAGTATTCAATTTGTATATGATTACATATTATTTAAATAAAAGTTCAATAATTGGAATCTGTTGTTTCTTACAAAGTTACATTAAAAAGACAAACGCACAAATATTTATTATTAAAATTAAAATGCATTCTAACGTCAGATACAGTATACCTAACTCTCTTTATTTTTTTTTTAAAGCTGATTTTTCCATAGTATAAAACAAAGAAACCGAATGCAACTGTTATTCGAAGATCACTTTTTGACATTCACTTTATTGACATGACCTGAAAATTCAAGCCGTGGCCAGGCCAGGCGTTATTCACATTCCAAAGTCATATTATTTATTTTCTTTTCTAACAGTTTATCTACCTAATTGGCAGTATTGGTTTATTTTTTAGTGATTTTGTTATTTCAAGTTAACCAAATGGTGGATGTATCAAATTGGTACATTTGCTTGTGGTCTGTCAATGGAAATTTTCAAACGCTTGTAGTCCTTGGTATTAAAATGATAAAAAATGTCTGAAATTTTAAAATTTACACTACAAAAAAGTATAACATTTTTTACGCAAATCATATAGTTAAAAATAAATTTAAGAATAAGATTGTCTTTGAAAAAGACAGCATAGTTTTTCAGTTCCCGCGGTGCGTGTGAAATTAAATTTTAATAACATACATAGCTGACGGAGAAAATTTAGAACTTCAGGGTAATATAAAAAACTACCTTTTTAATTTGTACAGCTTTTGCAATCAGTTTAACATCTTATAAGAGTATAAAGAGACGGATTATGTATCTGATTAATGTATTATTAATATTGCAGCACGAGATATATTTTGGGAGCGGAACTTGATCTTTTTCTTCTTCTTCTTCATATAAATTTGACATATGACATATTGTCCATATAACATAAAATTTTCTTTTTCGGATCCACAATTTTGGGTCACTAAAGTCTTATTCGGAAAACTCACTAAATATTTATTTTTTAACACTTTTTGAATTTAAGTTCATTTAAGCTTATTGGAACACTTTTACAATTTGTAATGTTTTGGTTGAATTTTAACAAGTTTACTTCACAAGGCGAGTTTTCGTTCATTTGTATTGGATTTTCCTCTTCACAGATATGTTGATTATTGATTATCCTTTGACATGGTTGATTTGTAGATATGTATTCATGCTCATTAAGGATAATATATTTGGTATTAGGAATAATTATTTCAGAGAAATTGAATTTGATTATTGGTAGAGGAAACAGTTCATAATAATTAAAGTCTTCTTTTAATGTTATTGATATTTCCAATATAAAATAAATTTGGTTTAACTTATAAGCTTTAATAGTAGTTATCTGCTCAAACAGAAGAATGTTTTCTCTACTAGCTTCAAATGGTAATTTGTGTTCCTTTTGAATAAGATTTTCAATTAAATTTATTTCTCTAATATCATCGTCTGGTTCAATGATTGAATTATGTAATATATTTAACTTAGAGAAAGTAATTGCGGTTTCCATAGTTTCCAATATTTGAATAATTATTTGGTATTCAGTAATTATTTGGGAAATAACAGTTTCAATTAACATATAATATTTAGTCTTTGAGTTTTCAATTTCATTATTTCTTTCGTGATTTTCAATTTCAAAAATTTTATTTGTAATTGTTTCTTCATGGTGCATTAATATGAAAATAGTTTCATTGAATTTCTTAATTGAAGATTCTAGTATAACAATTTTATTTTTTAAGATACCTTTCATTTTATTTTGATTTCTTATTAATTCATTTATTGAGATTTCATATTTTTCAGCATCTTCATTATTTAACTTTCCTGTGATTGCTTTTAAAATAGATCCTAAAGCATTAATTTAACCTCTTTTTTGTCTTCTTGCATTCTTTTCGTTAAAATTAGCTGTAGCCACTGCTTCAGATTGCTGTTTATACATGGGAAAAGATTAACTGCCATCAAATGTGGGTGGTTTGCTAACGGAACCTTTGGTACTCATGGTGTTCTGGTATTTTCCTCGCTGTAAGTCCTGCTGCCTTTTTTTATTTTCTATTTCTACCTTGTTGTGGATGGCACTGAGTTTATCTTGAACTGTGTTTTGAATAGAACTGATTTAAAATTTTACCTGGCTTTGAATGGAATAAAGGTCATCTACTTTGGTTTCAAGAGTGTCCAGGGTATTTTTTATAGTCTTAATGTCATCATTTATCTCTTTTATGTCTAACTCAACTAGATGCATTCTGTCATTAACTTTTGCTACTATTTGCATTAATTGTTCAAATTGCAGTTGTCGTTTTTCTTCTAATATTTGAGATTCGTTTTTTCTGGTTAATTCAACTTGTTCTTATTTTTTTTCAAATACTTTAAAATCATTTTCTCGTTTTAATTGAATTTGGTCTTGTTTTTGTTCAAATTTTGAGAATAATCCTTCAATTAAATTATGTTGTTTTTCATCTATAGAGTTCAATACCTTTTGCTGAATTTCTTCCAGATGTTGTTTCTCTTTTTTGTCTCGTTTTTCCAGGATCTGGGCTATTTTTTCGTCTAGTCCCTCCGTAACCTGCTTGACTATTTTTTGGTAGTTTCTTCCATTTTTTCCATGTTACGGGTTTCCATAAATCAAATTATGATTTTATCTGCACTTAATCCTGCACTTCTGATCACCAAAATGTTAAAAATTTCGTGGGTTCAATTAAAATTTATAAAGTAATTATTCACTACCACTTTCTAGAACTTTTATTTACATCAAATATATACAACAGCTGATTGAAACAGCACAACAACAATTCTACATGTAAGCTCTTCGCTGCACTAACTAACTGCAGCGATTATGGGTCGCTCCTTTTAAAACAAGCATCGAAAACTCTCGTAAAATCCATTCTTTTTGTCCTAAAAGCGATCGATGTCGTACTGGAATCAAACCAGGGCCGGCTTAGGAAATTTCGTTACAATACATTAATTGTACAATAACATTTTCTTAAGTTTCAACGTAGTAATACAAAAATGTTTTTCGAAAAAACACATGTTACGTATTTTTGCAATACCCTGTAATCCACTAAAATTTATGGCAATTTTTTTGTGAAATATTTATGTGCAATAATATACAATTCGCGATTTCTCCAATAAAACACTTTTATCTTGAGAAATCTGATATCAAAAATGAGGTATACATACCAACATTTCAAATAATTTGACGGAAGTCCATTTTTCCATAAGTTAAGTGCCTGGTCCTTTTCGAGCCTTCTACCCATCATATTCAAAACATGATCTATATGCAAAAGATCGCGGATCTGGGCGGCCATGACCACAGATTTACATGCGTCTCTTCACAAAAAGTTTAAACTAACTTGAGCAACATGAGGCCGAGGTTTCTTGACATATGGAATCCATCAGCTGATTTAGGTAAAGGAGTACCCACAGTTTCCGTAAACCAATAACTCGATCTCTCCCAAATTCAGTAGCTGGCGATACATTTGGCGTACACCTACTCTAGGCATTTTAGTATTACTAAACATCGATTCTGGTTCACATCAAGCAGTTTTTGGAATACAAAAAACAAATAAATTAAGTTTCCTTGAAAGAATACAAAAAACAAATACAAAATTAATAAAAAAATCTTTGTCAGACTATATATAATTTACTTGAAAGAAAATTCACCACACAAGTGATAGGAAGTTTACCAAATTTTAATAGCGGGCCACCAATTACAGTTGTGAGTTAAATGAAAAAGTTTATTTTCCTTACTATAGCATTTATGTTTTAAATTATACTAATAATAAAAATCAAAACAATATTAAATTTAATTTTGTTGCACATTTCATAATTGTTTCTTTTAGATGTTGATTATTCTTATTTTTTCTTGGAAATAACACATTTTCAATAAAAATCTTGACAACGAAGTGTCTTTGAAAAGTTTGGTATTTTCTTTCTGACAATTGTGGTGTTATTACCACGAACACATATATAATAGGCAAAGACAAAATTGTACCATTTTCTTCTAAACGATTTATTTGGTTTTTGTTTTGTTGTTGACAACCGTGTGGCTAAAATATATTTATGATGATTCATTCATTAAATAAAATCAAATTAAAAAATAATAATTTCTTGAATTGCGTGGTATTAAGACAGATTTATGAAATACAAACTAAATTAAACGAAAAACTCTTTGGGGAATAACTATTGAGAACCACAAAAATTTATATTATAAGAATAGAAATAAAACTACGTATATTGCAGGAATACGATAATATTTTATTATTTTAACAAACTATAAATTTATATTGTTTCAAAGTCTATTCTGACAAATAGTGAATTTGAAGATAAATAGTTTCGTTGTCAATGGCTTTATATTTATTGATGTAGATTGCAAAATGAAAATTTGTATAATTTTCAAATTTCAATTTATGACATTTAAAATGTTTTAAATCAGGTGGTGTATTGTACAGTAGTGTCGAACTAATAATAAAAATCAAAGTTTTTTTATTTTATGACAAATGAAAATTGAATAAGTATTAGTAATAAGTCTAGACTACTATGTTTTTTTTTAGTGTTTTAACTTATTTTTTTTACTAATTTTGTTGCTTATTATATGGAACAGATATTGCACATAATTGTACCGAGAAAGAACGAGATTCTTAACCGCTGGGTTTTGTTATTTGTGGCTTAAGGTTGAAATGGAAAATAAAATTCTCTTGATTATTGTTATTTTTTCTTGGAAATAACACATTTTCGTTGTATATTATAATACATAATTTAAAGCCATATATAGGGTGTTTAAAATATTGACAACTAATAAAATAATTATATAGGGAAGTCAGAATCGACTTTGCAAAAAATATTATAAAAGTTTGTTCCATATATATGTATTTTCGGAGTAGAAGTATTTCAGAAGATAGTTATTAAATATACAGCCTTTTACTTCAATTGTAGTGTTATTACCACGAACACATAAAAACAATTGAACATAACATTGTTCGAGTGGTCAGAGGAAAACATTGTGACTCTGCCTATCGTAAAACTGTTTTAACGTTTTAAATGTTTTTAAAGGACAATTAAGACAACACTCCCTTTTTTTCGTATCATTTTACTCAGCAGCTCAGATCCTACCAAGTCTTGAATGGCTGTTAATGGCCCATGTATAAGGTATTACTAACTCAATTGCTTTTTCTCATAAATAAAGTTTTCTTTATATTTTCTTTTTCTGTTGGTTACAAGTGGAGTAGGATTTTAGTGTTTTCCATATAAATAGTGATGACATGACAACACTTGGTTGTTGTTTTATAGTTTCTAATATTGTTGCTATCGCAAATCTACCAAGATTCATACCGTATTTGTCAGGTTTCCTGGGCAGAGAGAATTTAGTTCACACAGTGCAACAATTATAATTGATGTAAGTTGAATTTCTCAGAAATCTCAAGACTTACAGTAAAGAAGCAAATCTATTTTTCCCATTGTAGCCTGAAATATGGGATTTCAAAAGATCGGGATCCAGTATTCCCTAAATGCTACACCCTCCCTTTGTTTCATTGTACAGTTGTAGGATGATGAGTTACGCACAATAGTAACTCGTCAATGAAAATAAATACTATTGACGTTAGAAATATTTGATATTGCACATTTTATTCGTAAAACTTTGGGAGAAGATGAGATAAAACTGTTTTTCCTAAAAATAAATACTTTCGATTTAATAAGATAACGTAAAATAGTGTCCCGAGATACTTGTGGGTTGTTAAGTATTAATGGAAACCTATTTAAAATACAAGATTTAAATATATTCAGATTAAATCGGGGCCTTTGTAGAACGTCAAGAAATTTAATGATGAAAAATATTCATGTTTACATTACATTTTTTTAAATTTTTATTATTTCTTTAATTCTTCCTCTATAAAACACTTTGAGAAAACTCCAGTTGAGAAAGATATAACAGATTTATGAAATAAGATTTAAGGCAGTAAGGAAGCTACTTCGTTACATCTTTCACTGTATTTGTAAATTTTCGGTAAAGTTTCCGAAATGATTTTCACTGATTGGCCTCCAAAAGCCACGTTCCTGTTCCTGATAATGATCATAAGAGAACTTAGATCCTTTAACCAACATAAGGATTTAGCAAACCACATTAAATAGTATAGGAAGGACACGATACCGGATCGGATAAATAAAGGACCCTTAGAGTAAAATTTAATTTACCTTGAATCAAAGCTGTCAAATCTTACCAAGTAAGCGTTCTGAAACTACTTGGAAAGCACTTATGAAAGTGGTATTTCCTGAGATCGTCGCTATTTAGATAGTGACAATTCATTAGCTTCAAGTATATATATTACACGATAATACTGGCCGTTTTACTTAAAATTTATCCCACTAACCTCTAACAATATTTGACTCTTATGGATAAATAAAATCCTATCTAGATTTTCTACGAACTTTCTGTTACGATCAAAACTTTCGATTCACTGCTCACTGAAATCATAGGCGTATCTTTGGGCTCTAAGTTCGTCATTCTTCTCTATACTGGCGCACAAACTTCCTAAAGATGTGATGTCGCGATAAAAATATCTATCTGTCAATATTCATATTTGTGTTGGGTGGTGTTACTTTTTTTCAATTTATTAATTTATGACTCCATACGTGTACTATATGACAGGTTTTGTGAGATCAAGGTACTATGCGTTTTTTACCTTGTACAAAATGGGAACCGGTGTGGTTGAAGGAGATCTGAGAAGAATAAGAAGTCAACTTTAAGATTAGCTATTCTTACCTAACCCCGGTTGCTGAATTCACCTGACCAAATTTCTACTTCTGACTCACGCTTCCGACTTGACGGAGATATCGACAATCAGCTGGATTTCAGATAGGCTCCAATCATTGATTTTGATAGTGGATCGACCATCCGCAATAATATGACTTTATCTGACAATAATCTGCCACTTCAGTATGAAATTTCTCCAATTCCACCTTAACTGACCCATGCGCCCACACAGTGTCCTGTTGTAATTGGATTTTGCTCTGATTCAGGTCAGCAAATTCTCCATGTCTAATTGAACCCCATTAATTAGATTCCTTAAACCACCAGTGCCATTTCGTCAACTACTCTCAGTTGGACATGAGTATGCCTTCAGTTTCAATGGAACCAACAAATTGTTCACTGCCCTTCTTTATGCTCCTGAATCTCGGCGTTTTCTGGTTTCGATGATTCTTATGCTATTGGTCAAACTATAAGAAACAATCTGCTGCTGTTAATTTCAGTCGCAATTAGCGGTTTTCATGATCTATTTTTGTTCGTGATTTGATCTGAACTTAGTGAGCTTGAGTTCAGGATTATTATATGGCGTTGTTGTCTTATCTTCTTTATTGATTGCTTGATTCTAAAATATTGGAATTCGTTTCTATTTAACCTTTCTTTCATGGTTTTCACTTTTTTGGAAGACTGTTAGTTTAATTCACCTGAAAATAAGGGTGTCGACTACTGCTTAAACTTGTGTTGGGTGATGGTGTTCATGTATCTGTTGGAATGTGTTGGTTTTCTGTAAACTGGTCTTTTGGTGACAAGAAAATCTAGGAATGGGAGAAGACTATTTTGTTCTATTCCCAGGGTGAAATGTATTTAGGAAGAAAACTATTAACGTATTTCCAAAAGTTTATTTTCTCCTTTTCTGGCCAATCAAGAGAACAACAATCAGCTATCCAACTCATAACGTTGATTTAAGATTAGTATTCTGGACGATTTCTCCTTCAAGGTATATCATAAAAAGGTTGGCTATTAGTGGTGATAACGATGAGCACTAACCAGCGCATTTAAGTAAGAGCCGAGGAGTTTAGAGAGAATATCAGGAATAAGCAGGTCATAAAATAGACCCTAGTACCAGCAAAAAAACTTTGAGCATAGACACAGAAAGGGGCTAACACGAGAAATATCGAAATTAAAAAAATAGTAAACGAGACTACACAATTATCTTGCAAAATACGTAAAAGTATACCTTGGAAAATCGTTCGAAACAGTTCATAATAATATACATAAACTTATATAAAAAATCTCGTATCAAAGTGTTTGTGGTCGAACACCTCCAACTAATATTTTATATGCATATTTGATAGAAATGAGAATAGAGCCTAAAGTATATTTCATATCGATAGGTGATTAGGATATCCCTATCCAGAAAAAAATATTAAATTTTTTTGAAAAATGTTAAAAATGTATTTTTGAAGCTATATAAATTTTGTTCATGCATATTGTTGTTAAAATGGCTTTCGCTAAAAAATTTAAAAATGTAGGGCCTATGAAAATTAGCAAATGAAAAAATGTGCAAATACGCCGATTTGTCTCGCCGGGACAAGTCACCTAGTCACTCTATTATTAATTATACATGCTAATAATAGTTGTCAAAAACATTCAAGAGGGGACATATACAATGAGACAAATATTACACTAATGATGCCCTAAGAGAATATCGACTATACTTATTAGGAAACCGAATTTTAAAATAAATTATAATTATGTATAAATAAGCTGTAATAAAGATATTTGCATAATTAAATATCCATTAGCAGTTTCCACATCTTCAAATAACACACATAATTCAGGGAATCTTGTTTCTTGTTGGAGCTTTTACTCTAGAATAAACCCAAATATATTCGACATCAAGTTTTACAACAATCTTGTATTCAACGACCACCTAAATTGTGATCAAATTATCTTTTAGACTATATCGTTATTGAACATATATATTAAACAAAAGTAATATTTTATACGAATGGCTTTTTTCAATAGTTAAACTATTTTTTCGTAACTTCGTAGTCTGTTTTCTTTTGTTCTTTTGTTGAAACTGCCACGATCATGATGTTAATATTTTTAGGGTTCAATATATACAATATACGGATACCCTTATAATATCACTCAGGATTTCTGCCTCTGTCACATCACAGCATTTTTCTCATAAACTACTGGACGTAAGAGGTTGAAATTTGGTATCAATCTGTAGTTTGGTGACCCGATCAGGAGTATATCGTAAAACAAAAAATTTTGATTTTACGTGTACTTCTGGGGGGAAAAACTAAAAAACTAAAAAAAATCGACCGTCCCCCCCCGATCTCCGAAACTACTGAGCCTAAAATTTTGAAAAAAATGGGAAATATAGAACGTTGCCCGAACTTTACAGGAAAAATAAGGAGAAACCATTAGTATTAATTTTAGGGGGCAAATTATAGAATTAAATAAAAATTTATAGAATTAAATGGAAATTAAAAAATTATAATTGTTTCTAATGGGTCATGTAATATATCAAATCACAGGGCTCATTATGACGAACACAAATATATTTTTTTATTTTTTTTAATGAATATTTTAAAATATATTAAAAAAATATTTTAAAAAAATTACTCATTTCCCCTGTTATTCCCCAAACTATAAAACCTACATTGTTTTGTTGATTGAAAAAATATGAAAAAATCCCTAATAAACGGAAAATAACTTATTAGAAAACCCCCATAGTAATTTTAGGGACAAATTATACAATTAAATGGAAAATAAAGATTCAATTTTCAAACGCATTATGTGAATTAAAAATATATCATATTTTTAAATCATTTGTTTAAAATATATTAACTAAAACATATATTTTTATTTATTTAGATTAAAGTGTCTCGACTACATTATGGTCATTGACACAGTTACAGTGTTTATTGATATTATTAATACAATATTTGTTGCTAGGGTTATGCTAAATATTTACAGTTACTATTTACATTAAAGGTATTTACAGTTTTTATTTATATTTTGTGGTATAGGTTGGTGCTGCGTAGAAATTGTATTGCTTTGTCCTGCTGCTCTGGTATACTAAGGATTTCCCTGAGAGTGTTCTTGAGGTTATGTTCTCTGCGTTCATCTCTGTACTGTGGGCATTCTACTAGGATGTGTTCAACAATGAGTGGGCTGCTTGGGTTACAGTGCTGACATGTTGGTGGATTGTCCCTGGTCATCAGGAAGCTGTGTGTAAGGTGCTTGTGACCAATTCTTAGCCTTCGAATTTTTATTTTGTCGGACCTTTTCATGTTGGGGACTTTCGCGGCGTTTATATGTGGTTGGATGTTACTCAGTTTGGTGTTTGACCTGTTCCAGATTTCCTGTCAGTTTTGTAGCCTGTTCTCATTTATAACTTTTTTGAGGTCTCTGAGAATACATAGGTTAATCTTTGTAGTGCTCCTTGATATAGCTTCTTTGGCTGCTTTGTCGGCTAACTAATTTCCTTTTATGCCTATATGTGATGGTATCCATATAATAACTATTTGAGTTCCTCGAGATTTTAGTTGATGGATGTTTTTGTGAATTTCTTGTACTAGAGGATGGTTTGTGTAGATTTCCTTATATGCCTATATGTGATGGTATCCATATAATAACTATTTGAGTTCCTCGAGATTTTAGTTGATGGATGGTTTTGTGAATTTCTTGTACTAGAGGATGGTTTGTGTAGATATCTTTTAAAGAGTATACTGCGGATAAGGAGTCAGTGCATATAGCTACTTTCTGATTGTTTCGTTCAATTGTTTTCGATGCTTTTAATATGCTGTACAGCTCTCCTTTATGTATGCTACAGTGGTTTTCCAATCTACTCTGTTTAAGGCATGTTTGAGTGTTGACAACCGAGCATCCCACTCCCTGGTTGTTCTTGGCAGCATCTGTATAAAGGGTGGTATCGGATTGAATTGTGTTGCGGATTTGGAGGAAGGCTTTTTTCAGGATAGTAGGTTCGGTATCGTGTTTGCTTTGTTCTGTTAGAGTTGTGTTGAAGATGGGCAACATGAGAGTCCATTGTGGGAAATCCGAAGTTGTGATTGGAGTTATTCGTTGTAGGTCTATGTTTTCCATCAAAGGTTGAACATTTGGGAGTATTGGGTTCGACGGCTGTGATGGGGATTGGATGAGATGTGTGGAATGAAGAACTTTATAAACTGGGTTGTTTGGAGTAGTGGATATTCTCGTTGCGTATGATAGTAGTAGTTTCTGTTGTCTGAGGGGGAAGGGGAGTTCTCGTGATTCACAGTGAAGTGATTCTATTGGGCTCGTTCGATATGCACCAAGACAGATCCTTAGCGCTGTGTTTTGAACAGTATTTAATATTTTTCTATTTGTTTTTGAGGCAGAGATGAATACTGGGCTGCAGTAGTCTAGCTTAGAGCAGATTAATGATTTGTAGCTTCTTAGCAAAGTTTCTTCTTCCGCCCACCATTGTTGGTGTGCCAGGGTTTTGAGAATATTTAGGCGATTTTAGCAGCTTTTCTTGGGTTCTTCCATATGAATTCTCCAGGTTAGTCTGCTGTCGAATGTCAGTCCAAGAAACTTGATATGGTTTACCAGTTGTAGTGGAGTTCTGTTGATTGTTAGCTGTGGGACTTGTGTGTTACTACGCCTTCTGCTAAATCTTATTATTTTGAACTTTGTGGACGAGAAGTTGAAGCCTTGTTTGCCACCCCATTCGGTTAGGTTATCAATTGCATTTTGCAGGAGCTTGCAGGTACTTATTATGGACTTACCCTGACAGAATAGAACTAGGTCATCTGCGTATAACAAGTGTTTCACAGGGAGTTGTACTGAGTTGCATATATCGTTTATAGCCAGCAGGAATAGTGTGGTGCTGAGTACGGAGCCTTGTGGCACGCCATTTTCAGTAGCGTGTGAGTCTGATGTTTTCCCATTTACTTTTACGAAGAAGGTTCGGTTTGTCATGAAAATTTTTATGAAGTGGAAGCTGTTTTAAGTTAGTTTTGTTTCTTGAAGCTTATCTAGAAATGTTGCTATAACGTCTTGTTTGTCTGATATGGCGCTAGCTATTTCTGCTTGAAGAGTGATGAGGTTGTCCATTGTGCTACGATTTTGTCGAAATCCTGATTGTGCGTCTGATAGTATGTTCTGCTTTTCTAAGTACCACAGTAGCCTACTATTGACCATTTTTCCTAAGACTTTGCATAATGTGCACGTCAGTGAGATGGGTCTGTATGACTGTGGTACGGGTGGTGCGTTTTCGTGCTTTTTTAAAGGAATTATTATAGACTGTTGCCATTTGATTGGAAATTCTCGTTGTAGCCAGATTTTGTTGTACAGTTCTAGGAGTTTTGATAATGAAACTGGTTTTCAGGTTTTTTAGGAATTGGAGAGGAATGTTATCTGGTCCAGCTGCAGAATTTTTTGAAGATGCTAGTGCGATTCTTAGTTCTTGAAGTGAAAATCTGTTATTTATTGGGTTGGTGGTGAAGTCTTGATATGGCAATGCGTTGATCTTCGTGCTGTTGTTCTTTGATTTGGCTTGATAATATTTTGCAATCTGGTTGGCTATCCCTTGACTATCAGTGATGGTTATATTTTGATGAACTAGAGCTGGTATTTTGTAACTTATATTTTGTCCTTTCATCTGTTTTATTTTACGCCATATCTGTGTGGGGGGTGTTTCTGATGTCATTGTGCTGGTGTATTTATTCCAGGATGTTCGTTTGCTTTCTTCAATACAAGTTTGGATTTTGCTTTAAGCTTATATATATTAACTAAAATATTAAACATCGACTTAATTCCCACTTTAGAAACTAAACTATTTAAATTTTGAAAAATATATTTTATTTGTATTTTTAAATAATTTGAATAAGAGATTTAATAATTTATAATTTAAAACTTGACATATTTTGTCCTTTATCTTCCAATCTACAGAGCCTCAAAATTCAGAGAGTAGATTATAAAAGGCTTCCCTAAAAGTTTATTAGTAAAATAAAACTCTAATGTTAATTTTTGGGGGCTAAATTAGAAAATTAAATACATATATATTCTGATAAAAATTAAGTGAATCCTGAAGCAGATAAAATAAAAAGCCTAGCTGTGGAAAATAAAAGTGTATATTTTTTATAAATTTAAAACGCTTCCTTTAAAAGATATAAGGATAAATATAAGAAAATGTACTCATTCCCTGCTTCTCTGAAACTGGAATATTAGAATCTTAAACGTGGTGCGGAACCCTAAGTATGCGAGTCCAACTCGCACTTGACCAAATTATTTATGTACTTATCAATCCAACTCTCTGATAGTAAACAAGGTAAGCTGCTTTCAGATTTAGAAAAATTAATGCGGTTGAAGACTAGCAAACATTACCCATAATTTCATAGATGAAAATTAAATTGTGCAGATAAATTTATATATCTCTTAATATATTCATTTAATTTGCATGATGTAAAGGGAAAAAGTATTCTTTATGAAATGCTCAACCCAACTAACTCATTTAAAATGATAAGGATTAATACCGTATACATTATTTTGTTACATCTCAAAGGGTTTAGGCAGCGTTTTCGTTGAAAGCTCCCAGACGGGTTATTTTCCGACACTCAATTTATATAAAAACAAATTATATACTATAATCCTTCACGAGAACCACTCTACCTACTGGTGAAAACAGCATGAAAATCGGTGAGGTGGTTTTTGAGTTTATCACTAACAGACAGACAGAGAGACTTTGTTTTATAATATGTAGAGATTTTTCTAATTTGCCTTCGAGATTATGAATAGGATGCATTTTTTCTATATATTAGCTTTTTGTTTAAACAAATTAATTTAAAATTATGAAGCAATTTTATTTGTATTCCACATAACAGACTTGATGTATTATTACATGATTAAAAATATATTATTTTGTGTATAATTTGCACTCGAAAATCACTATCAGGGTTTCGATTAATTTTTTATGTAATCTTTGAGTGAGGCCCTATATATATATATTTTTTTTTTTTCGAAACCGCGTTAAATCGGGGAATGGACAATTTTTGTATATATTTTCATTATTTTAATAACTTGAAAAAATATTTAATATATTACATAATGCTCATAAAAAAAATTTTGTAAAATGTCCCCCAAGAAGTACATATTAAATCAGAATTTCTTTATTTACGCGAGCGTTTCAATGTAACTGACAGCAAATTTCACATAAGCACCCCTCCGTTTGACTTATAGTGACCGCTTGTGCTTGAGGGAGAGAGAGAAGGAGAAAAAGTGCTATCAAGATGAACCCTCATGCCCAATAAAATGAATCAATCGTATTCAATTAGATACAATTTGCATTCGGTTATTAAATTAAATCACCTGAATAGTTTTTCATCATTAGGGTTCGGATTCTTATGCAGCGAAATAGGTCAAAATGTGCGCATAAATATGCAAGTATTTTACAGAAAATATACACTCAAAATGCAAATTATGTGCGAAATATGCACTTTATTTAAAAGTTTAATACGTAATTAAATTAATCCTAATAATATCATATTATAAATCGTAGTGCTCGTTTATTTATATACAAATCATATACTGAATTGGGTACATAAGTACTTGTTGGAAAACCAATTAATTATAGAGTGTTTTTCCAAATTTTTGTAGCTATTCGCTTAATATTTGTTTGTAAGGCGAATTGCTTCATTCTACATCCACGGAACTGATAGGTGAATATTTTAGTGCTGATAGTGCCTCAACCCTTAGGGGAGAGCCGTACAAAATGGCGTAGGTGGCTTATATGACACATCTATTTTTCTCCTAAACCTCAGATTCACTAATTCTCATACTAGGCTGTAAAGGACTGCTTGCTAACAAATCGCAAGCTGTGGTAGTACCATTCGTGTCCCTTATGCCATGTAACACACACACTGATTTGTTTGAATTTTGCATTCACGAGTTTTAGTCAGTTGTATTTTGTTTCTCGTAAAAGTAATTACAAATGAACGTAAAAGTTCATTTGTTTGCATTTAGTGTTAGTTTATTATAATTTGATTAAGTACCTTCCAGAATGTTATGAAATTTCAATAGTTTAGTGACAATTTTATTGATTATTTGCTAATATTGGAAGATATGAAGTGGACAAATTGGCATATATCTTATTATGGTAAAACCCCATGTTTTTCCAGATAACGGTCATCATTTCCCGTAACTATACTAGGAAAACATACCGATAGGGTTTGGATAAACCTCCATGGAAAAGGTTATTGAATTCAATTTGTGGAAAATAATGAAATCGGCTGACTTGTAGATTCTAAAGTATTTAACATCCCACAGTATACGAATTTAATGGCGTACCGTATTGTGTTAGGTATGAGCAGGTACTATAGTATCTGCACATATGAATAAGAACGAGAACGGTGGCACATAATAAATTACTATACTACAAATTGACTGCGGCATTAACCGTAGACAACTCTGAGCAGTCCACTCTAGAGGCACAGCTCCTGCAAGATATCCATATCATCTAAATTGATACTTGAAGACATAAATATCAATGTTCCAGTAAGCGTTCTATCTAAAGTGCTGAAACGAATTTATATGACAGGACATTGTAATAGAAGACAACGCAAGAAACAGTACTTCAACGCACAATGTAGAACAGGTATTGGCATAATCCTTCTAATCCCTACTCCAAAGAAAACCACGGCAAAGGATTCTAATTCGTACAGTGTAAATCACCTATCTTCCTCACAAGCTTACACTAGGGCCGGAGATGTTGAAGATTGTACATGCATTTATTTTCGTGACAATTTTGGTTTGCCTTTTTGTCCACATCACATGTGTCATTTCACCCGCCTAGTGCGGACAAAACGGTTTTTGTTCAAGTTTTTAAAAATGTATAGTAGTTTAATGGCATTATAATTATTATCATAAAAATAGCTGGTAAAGTGGTAAATGAGTATCTGGCAATCTTTCTTTGTATACTTGAACCCGAAGTGGCGCTTTTTACGTTTTTCACCAAAGAATTAACTAATGGAAATTGTGATCGAAATTCCTCTGCCATTCTATTCACGAAATAAAGAAAACATGTAACGTGAATAACATTTTTGTGAAAAACTGTTGAAATAATACCTGCTCTCACCATATAGGCTGCTGCATCACTTGCGAGGAGCAGAAATTCTGATTTGCAAATCGTACTATGTCGACACTACTGGTTTCGTTTAGTTGCTTGGCGCAAATTACAAATGATTTTGATAACTTATCTAAAGCTTTAAACACCCATCAACAAATTCACTATATATCTACTGGGACATTTGGTGTTTTATCCACAATTATACTTCTTTTACAAAATAATTGTAATTGGTGTTTTGTTAATTGTTCAAGGGACTGTTAGCGCTAATTAAGGCGTTACCACCTTATTAATAAAAAATAACTGTGAAATATTGTTCAAGTGAATTGTAAATTAAACTTACCCTTTTTGCAAATGATTTGCAGAACCCTTCATCATAAACCATTTTTAAAATTATTTCAGTATTGTCCCCTAAATTCTCCGCGTCACGGACTCCCCAAGTCCCGCTGAAGACTAACATTTTCTTAATATCGTGTTCCTCCGAAATTTTGGTTTCCCCCGTATATGAATTAGTTTAAACAAAATTTTACTTGATAATTTCCCGCGCGCCTAATGTTTCGTGTTGAGATGGCTCTTGCCTGCAAAATTGTTTGAGATAATTTAGAGTTTTATTGATCAATTTGTGCAAAGAGTAGATATTTATAAAATACTATGCGGTCATTTACCACCATATTATAAAGTATTGTTTCGTCTCACGAAAACTTTTGCTCGGTTGAAAATGAAAGCCTCAAAAATGCTAAAATATACAATTTTATGCACCAAACAGATAAAACATGCGCTTTGCCGTAAATATAAAACAATGCAGAATATGCAATTTTTTATTACGCTTTAAGCTTTGTTTTTCTGTAACTTGTGCAGTTTCTAAGGAAAATTCCTATAAATATTAAATATGCATTTTGCACAAAATCCGAAACCACTTCATCATGTATCTTATAAGTGTTAAATTTTATATTTCGGGTATGCCTTAATTTTGTTTAACATCTAGTGACGGGAACGATATATGACACACAATTTATACGGTCCATACCTGGGAAACTCGAAGGGCTCACGATTTTACCAACTTGAATTTCAAATTTGCCTGTTTTGATAATTTGCAATGTTAAATAGGACATAATACGAGTATAACCCTGATTAGGATAATCTTTCTATGCAATAATAATATGCACTAAAAAGATGCTTGTGTCTTTTTCTAATAGCAACTATTTCACATATATTGTAGGTACTTTTAAATCCCATCAGGTCTCCTGTCCGCAATTTGTTATGTTGCATCTTTTAACAAGGCCTTTCTCCCAAAGGGAAGTCACTTTAATTTGGAAATCACAATGGTGAAACGATTTCCCATATGTAGCATGCCAACTCCCTCGCGGTATATTATAAATATGTTATCTATGCAGAGTATCACCATGTAAAATACATTGTAACTAACACAATAGTTATAGATCACGTAACTGCTTAGAGAGCAGTAAGCGCCTGGGTAACATTATTGCAAAGTGGCTGCCTGAAAATGCGATGAATCTTTCCTCAGCTTGGCATAGCGCAGTCGGGGAGCGAAATAGAAATTATAATGCATGCGGAGTGCCAAGAATGTAGTTAATATAAAACCCTCTACATGAGAATGGTTGATATAAGTGGTGTGACTTTGTGGAAATAATTAAAATTTGGAAATCGCGAAATCCGTATGATGAGCACGAACAATTGGGAAAGTTGATGAAATTTTTGTAAGAAGATTAACAAATGTTAGGAGCGATTGCTCACCGACAGATTTAATTCATGCATAACATGTTTTAGTTAATAAAAACAGGATATGCAAAATCTGTGTAACTAGGTCTAATTAGTTTTATTATTTTCTAGACAAACTCACAATTTTCCCCCAGGAAATCATAATAGACAGCTTTGCGAGCCACGGTTAAGGTTTTTTAAATTAAATTTATAGCTTCGGTCATCAATGTAGAACTTAATGGAAGAACAGATAGAATTTTTCCTTAAAGGCGTGCTGCCATACATTGTGTGGTCAAGTCTGGATAATAATAAAAATAAAGGAATTTTTCCCGTGTGGTGGCCGGGTTAGAATAGCACCATAGTATCCACCGCTTGTGGTATGAGGCGACTAAAAGGGCAGCTGTCCGCTGACCTTCTACCTAACTTTCCTTCCTTCGCCACAACCCACAAGGGATGTTCATGTTTAAATCATTTCATCTGGAAAGTGACAACCCCACGGGTCCTAGGTCACCAGGGTCAATTGGTAACACCACCCATGAAAATGGAGCTATGGGTTAGATGCCTCAGAAAAGAGCCGCTGCCTCTGGATCGCCAGGGCATGTCTGGAGCCGCCGCTGGACATGACAGCATGCGGGACGTCGATGGCAGGGTTCTGAGGAGGCGGGCCCCTGCCGTCCATACAGCTACAACTTTCAGGTAATTGTGCCTGTAATGCAATTTTCACAATGTTTTAAACCACTTTTACGAGATTTTAACGAAAATATTGAAGTGTTACTCTTCCAAGCGTGGTTAATATAAGATACAGTTTGTAAGATATCCATCTAAATTTCACAATACTTATCTTGAGAATAGTTAATCGTAACATCATAAGCTGCCATTTATGGAAGATTAATTGTTTAATTTGTAATACAACAATGTTATGAATTTTTATTAGTCGAATTTTCTGGATTTTCCCAACTTTGCTTGGCGGAAAATAGCCATATCAAGACCTATAAACTCACTTTGAAGGCATTCCAATTCTCTTCAACTTTTTTATTGACAAGATAAAGATTCACTAAATATTTCTTTCAATACGAGTCAAAAACAGGAAAATCTATATTTTTGCTAGTTTTTATTGTTGTAGAATAGATGCAATCTCATAAAACTACTACAAACCAAATAATCGCTAGTTTTTTTTTGAAAGAATTTCCATTTCCTATATTTAACAAAAACTTATTTAACTTCGAACGAAACTTCTTCCAAAGGCTTCCACCTGTATGTTGAGACAAAGGTAACGTTACGATAAAACGCAAATTTATTGAGTGAATGATATATGGTTTGCTGGGTAAAGACAATCTACAATAATTCCAACGGTTCTCCGTGAATCAGCGATCTCGACAGTTGATTGTACAAATCTGTTCCAATCGTTGGAATTAATGACAACTACTCTCTACGAACTAACTAATAACGAGGTACAGAATAAGGCTGCTGGAAAAAAAATAAAAAATCTTTAGTAATTGAGAACAAACAAATACACCCATATTGCCATAGCTGCAAAGTTTAATTTAAAATAAACGCTACTTCTTCAAAAAGAGATGCAAGCTATGTTACAATAAAGAAATATTTGGATAACAGTAACACGGTACTGGAATGGCCCTCGGCTCAACTAGAAATAGATGGACGTAGTAGACAAAATTAAAATGCTTTATTGTATATCCTTCTGCTGGCAAAAGATAAAGAACCCACTGTACCAAAAGACACAATTGCAATCTACAGGTATGAGGAACCTGTCGTTATAAATGAAACGTAAAGTTTTGTCAGAATAGTTTGCAATTTAAATAGTATTTTGACCAAATCCATCCAGTCTATCACTAGTTTTTTTTCAAATTCTAGATGCAAACAGTTTGTTAAGTTTTCTTATAGAGTGCCGTTTTAACAAAACGGTGCTGTGTTTAACGCATTCATAGTATTGTTACTGTAGGGTTAGAGCTTTACAGGAATACATTTTAGAATTTGTGATATATTGAAATGTTACATCTGAAGCTGGTAGACATTGTAATCCGTTCCACGAATGTTCCTTGGATTTCCATCATCTTGAAAGGGTTAAACTTACAACGTTTTAACAGCTTTGTATCGGCTATCGTCATCAGATGAATGATTGGAAATTCACATTATCCATTATATTATTGCCCTAAACTGATCATGCGTCGTCGGTCCTTGTCATTGGGTCTTATCTGGCCCAATCAGTGTCTTCGTACCTGGCTGTTGGTTTTCGGATACTTAGCGACAGTGGCCGAAGAAGGAGTCTCCATTTATTTTTAATTTGGACGCTGAACTCGCCAACAATATTCTCGTTCGGCATTGTATAAGCTGTTTCTATAAATGTTCTTTTACACCGGTCCCACTTGACGTTCTGGTATTCGGTTCACGCGTGATTAGATAGCAGAGACATCATTAGCCCGTCCACTGAGTAGCTATACGGTGTTCCTTTGCCCTCTAGTGGTCGCCTTGTAAAGTGTCAAAGGACTAGGACCAGAATCCAAACAACAGTCTGCAGCAAGGCTACACATACAGGCTTGCACCTACACTAAAATTTCTAACCACCGGTCAGCAACGAAAACTGGCATAATCAAAACTCTAAACAATGGAGCCAAAAATATCTGTAGCGCACCAGAATAATCAAAAAAGAACAAAAGAAACTTAGAGAAGACCTGTTGGCGATTGAAAATACGGAAACCATCATTAACCAGGCGTTTGAAGAACTGGACAAACCACCTAGACTGGAAGAGGAAACCACGGCAGCAACTCAATTAGTACCATATGCTATAGGCTTGTCGAAGGCCGGAGGCTCCTGCAATACAAAATAACTGTACATACAGCATACCTTGTGAATGTGACAATTTTGACAATGAAGAAACAAAGCTACTAATGGAGACCAGGGTTAAGGAACACCGCATAACTGCTCAAAGGGAGGAGTTAACGAAGTATGGGCTAGCTACTCACGCATGATCAAACATCATAACATCAACTGGGACAAGGCCAGGGTAATTCATAAGGAAGAGCACCGGTATGAAAGAAAATTTATAGACAGTATATATAATCTCGAATGATAATATTATTAGCGAGTCAAGCATGTAAATTAGAAACATTTGGAGGCCACTTTTTTGGCCACTGCGTCTACGCATCACCAACAATCAACCGTGAGGTATGACAATGCTGATTGGACTAGATAAGACCCAATGACCATGACCTGCGACGCATGACCGCTTGACGGTATAAATACATCAGTTAATCTGAATTTCCCATCATTCACGTCATGACGGTAGCAGATACAAAGCTATTGAAACGTTGTGAGATCAGACATTTCAAGACGATGAAAATCTAAGTAAACAAATTAGGACCCCTAATATCTAAATTTGATAAAATTAGTAACGATACATTTTTAGAAAATATATTTTTTCATTTTTTTAATTTTGCTGAAGTACTGTAATAGTAAATTTATATAGCGAAAAAAAGAACGTGCTTGAATTGACCAATATTCAAGGTTTTTATCTTGAATTCTATTAACTTATTTTGACAATATTTTGGACAAATTTCAAAATTTATGTCGTGAAATGAATTGATAAACGTAATTGTGTCATATTGCTTTTTTATGTACTCGAATTAAAATTTTTCTGTTACCATGTATGTTTCTTAGTGATTATCCAAAATAATCGAATGGAAGTTAACAATTTTTGTTTTCATTTTATAGTACTAATACCATATAATATATAAGAATATCATATTGATATTATCTGATTAGTGGCCTTGGATAATATTCGAAAAATATTTATATTTTTCGAATATTATCCAAGGCCACTAATCAGATAATATCAATTTGCCGAATAATAGTTTTAATGAGGATATGTAATTTTAAAAATGTCGATTATATTTATGTTTTCTTAATTAGAACGAAACTTGCATCTGGTTATCAGAGGATATTTTAACTAATATGCGTCAATATTGCAATATAGTCCGTGGGTTCAATTTAAAATTATAAAACTAATATTCACTTTCACTTTTCTAGTACTTTATTTACATCAAATTATACAGAACAGCTGATTCACAATAACAATAAGATATATCGTCTTTTCTAACTAACTGTTGCGAGGATGGGTCCTCCTTTTAAAATCAGCTTCGAATTCTCTAGTATAATCCAGTGTCAATTTTACAGTTGTCGAGTTATGATCGAGATAAGTTTTTCTCCCGTCCGAACCTTCTAGCTTTTTTTTATATTCCAGCCATCGTTGTCGTACTGAAATGAAACAGGGTCGGCTTTGGTAAATTTAGTAACACTGCCCCCTCCTTTAATTCTGATCAGAAACAGATCAGAAACATCCTCTCCATGGTAGGGAGCAAGTCGATCTAAATGGACCACCTTCAACTAAGCCTTGGGGTTTCGACGAATCCGGTAGACGACGTCATTAAGCCTCTTGACCACCTCGTATGGACCTTCCCAGGCGGGTGTAAGCTTTGGGGATTTATCCTTGCTCCGTTGGGGGTTGTACAGCAAGACTTTGTCCCTCTCCTGGAACCCCACTGAATTGGCCTTGAGGTGGTATCGCGTCTTCATCCGGTCACTGGTCGCCAACATCTGCGTTCGGGCTAATTCATGTATTGCCAGCATGTTATGCCGGAGCTGGTCGGCATAATCGTCGATGTCTTGGGAAGGTTCTTCGGGGGAGCCAAATGCCAAATAGCAGGGTAATCGCAGCTCCTTTCCGAATAAGACCCTGGCTGGGATCAGGCCTGTACTATTATGTACGGCAGAGCGATATGCCAACAGGAACAGGGGAATATGCTCATCCCAAGCACGCTGGTTATTGCTGACGACCTTGGATAGGTGTTGTTCCAAGGTCCTGTTGAATCTTTCCGTCTGACTGTGGGTGCAATGGTGTTGTTCTCGTTTTCCTGATCCCCAACATCGTGCAAACCTTCTGGAATACATTCGATTCGAAGTTACGCCCCTGGTCTGAATGTAGTTCCATCGGGACACCAAACCTGCTAAATAATTGTTCTACTAGCATCGTCGCTACCGTGATAGCCTCTTGGTTGGGTATCGCATATGCCTCAGGCCATTTGCTGAAGTAATCCATTGCGACCAGAATGTATTTGTTCCCCCTCTCAGACTCGGGAAACGGACCAGCGACATCGAAGGCGATTTTCTCAAATGGGACGCCCACATTGTACTGTTGCACTCTGCCCTTGGCCTGGGTCTTCGTGCCCTTACTGGCCGCACAGGTGGCACATTTGCGGCACCAAGCTCTGACGTCTTCGAAGTAATTCACCCAGTAGTACCGCTGGCGAACTTTGTCTAGGGTTTTATTCATGCCCAGGTGGCCTCTGGTAATTCCATCATGTACTTCGGTCAGGATGGATGGTACCTTTTTCTTCGGAACTACCAGTTGGGACTTGGTTTCTCGTCCAGCATCGCTTTCCCAAACTCGCTTGAGCACTCCATTGTCTACTTTTAGAGAGTCCCATTGAGCCCATAACGATTTCATCTAGGCCTGGGTCCCCCCGTGGCCTGGGTGCCCCTCTCGTTTTGAGTGACAAGATTGGTTCGATGTCAGGATCAGCCATTTGGTCCTGGATGCACTGTTCGGTTGTCCAGTCTTCATTGGTCTGCACTCGGATCTGCCTAATGAAGATACCCTCTCGCTGTTCCGTCTTCAGACAATGACCGCATTCTGCTCTACAAGGTCGTCTGGATAGGGCATCGGCATTATTGTGCAAACGGCCAGCACGGTGTTCCACCTTGAAATCGTATTGCTATTGCGAATACTATTCGACTAACTAGAACAACTACGCGGATGAATTCCCGGAAACCATCTAATACATTTAGTGGCCGCGAAAACTTAAAAACAAATATATATATATATATATATATATATATATATATATATATATATATATATATACTTTTGTGTACTAGATAAGTTGCTTTCACCTAAGCTTAGATTCCTACCAGGCACACCAGTTACGTCACCGTTTTATATCCGAACTGTCTACAGTTCTTAATGGAAACAGATTCGGCATGAGTAGTACCCTATGCTCATCCTTGTGTCGCGCACTCTAGAGGTGAACTAGAAATTATGTATCATTTCATAAAACCACATTTCTCAGAACACAAGAGCGGAATCCAATTTACCTTGTATTGCTATTAGGGGTGTAGTGTGTGTGAAAAATTATGAGAGAGTAAAAAGTGGTGAAAATGTATGGCGTCGCCAGAAATAAAACATTTTAAATGGTGCTCGCTTAACGATAAATCTAGAAGAATCGCCGCCATTGGGAATAGATTAGAAGTGAAAAAATATGGAGGTTAAAAAATGTTGTTTAAAATTATGGCCCGAGATAAATTGGATTCCGGCCATTTGTTAACGCCATTTAAAAGTACCTACTAAAAAACATATTATTTTAAAGAAAAATAAAACAAACTGTAACTTAAATTTCAATTCGATTAAAATATTTCAAAATAAATTTCAGATAATTTTAAATTTTAAGATATCTAGATTTTCTAACACTTTAGGCTTTGATTTTGTTATAATTTTCTTTCTTCTATTACTCATGCTGCTGGTACCATAACAATAGAAGTCATGACCTGAGCGACACACTATACACTATCCTGTTTAATGGCATGAGAGTATTAACAAATAAAATTTCTAATTAGTAATTGATCATTAGTGCCAGTGGTTTATTAATAGCTTCTATCGTGCTAAATCCACTATATTTGAATTTAAAACTGTATATCGAGGACACAACTCTTGGATTTGTAACTTGTTAATGTCCCTGTCTTTTGTAATATTAACAGATTGCCAAAGAAACTGAAAATTGTGGAACTTCATAACCCTAGAACGGATAAGTTCCCATGGTAAAAGTCAATACTAAAATATTTAACCACAAATACTGGCATTGGATTTTATGCACAGAAAAGAGTTCTGTGCTGGCTCAAGTGTTACAACAAACAAAAGCACACCTGTCGATTGTAATTAAACTTATAACGAAAGCAAAACCTCTAAGAATAACAGTCATTTTTAGACATTCTACAACTTCTGTATGATGACCAATCCTCGTTACCCAATCAGTGCATTGCAGTTTGGCTTACGGATGATGGTAGAGTCGAGCCCTCCAAGAATTACTCGACCACTAAGATCCATACAGTTTAACCTATCTGATTCTTGCTTAAAAAAATATAATGTCTGAATAACACTTGAGTTGGCCTAGCCGTTCAAAACTTATACTGTCATCCGTTCAGAGCCATCTCGAATATGTGTGAATGTGACTAATCGATCAAGTAATTTTAAAGTTACAGGACTACTAAGTCTTTCAAGAAATTTCGACCCCATCGCCTCCTATCATGAATGTTAGTTAGTTAGTTTATAACCTTCCTTAATAAATAGGCTATCAAATGCAAAAAAATTAAATTCGATTGTTAGTTCCAAGATTAGCGCGTTACAACAAACAAAATATTCAACTTTTTTATATCAGAACAGATTTTTATAGGTGTGCTTTACAAAATCACTTCAGAATACTTCGTACTCATATCAATAAAATCACATGAAATGAGTTGCTTGTTGCTTTCAGTCATAACAATTTATTGGTGGTTTTAATTTAATTATTTATTCTAATCAATGGTTTAGTACAAACCTTGCAAGTATGGTTAGTCTTGCCACATAAAATAAATCAAATAGAGTGTATTACAAAACAAATAGTCAGTGATTCCAAGAATGACGAACGAATGAATTAACATGAGCCTTAAAGAGTATTTATCCACTGGTCGTTAGAACTGTTTGTGTTCTGTTTTTCGGTAGCTCATTGCAGCAACTCATTAAGTTGTTTCAGGCAAAACATTTTCTCAGAAATTCACTCTTTCATATAATTCAACAGGGTCATTATCCCAATGAACTCCTGCTCCAAAATTCGCATAAAAAATAGATTAGCCTCAACAAAAGCCCCATTACGATCCATATATATTCACCTTAACTTTCTAAACAATGAATTTCTAAACGTTTTATTCCCTCCACAAAAGTAACTAAAATAAGCCATTATATTCGGAGTTTTTTATTTCCTTTTTCCACCCAATCATCTTTATGCACATTTAAAAATTTTTATTAACGATGGGGCGTGGGAGTGTTCAGCCTTGTTGCTTACTACGCCATGATACACAAAAGCCTACCTAATGGTGATTAGCAAGACAATAGCAATAAGCTGTTTTAATTGTTTTTGTTACTTGAGACCTTTAAAGAATATTTTTGCGAAACCTGCAAATTGAGACTTGGAGGTATAGAGTTGTTTCATAGATTGAATTACTTTTTCAGATCTGCAAAAAACTGATTGCATATATGTATATATATATATATATATATATATATATATATATATATATATATGTTATATACGTCGTAAACAATACTTAGAATAATAATATGACAACACCGTGAAACCAGTCAAATGAGTGTGTTTTAAATAAAAATAAATTTTTTTAAAAAAGCATTTGTGTTTGTGAAGATATATATATATATATATATATATATATATATATATATATATATATTATATTCACTTTAATTCAATTCACTTTTTAAAAATATATATTTATTTAGAAACATACAAAATTAAAATTGAACATTAAAGTACTTAAATAACTTAATACTAAAAACGATATTATTTGAATGACAACACGAGAACGTTTCCAGTTGCTTTTATAACATTGACAAAAGTGCTGATGCAAGTCAGCGTTTTTACTGGGTAAACAGACTCGTGTAGGTTTCCGGGAAGTTGTTTGCATATAATTCAAGATGAAATTTGATATCCCTGAGAAGTCACGTACGCTTTAAATTCCGTTGACTTCTCGACTGTGTTAACTAAGTGCTGATATATTTTGCATATAACAACTCCCCTTACATATCAAAAGTTGATGCTATAACATCAACTTTTAGGAACAGAACCATAAAATAATATAAAATGATGTTTGAATGGTATGAATAATAAATAATAAGTGTATAAAATATGAATAAAATAAAGTAATAGGTAAGAATCAAATTGATATTTGTAAAATAAAATCAAAATATGTTAAAATAAATGAGCAATAAAATAATACGAGTAATAATTAAATGCTTAACCTAAACATATCATAATTAAATATAAAGTAAAAGGAAATGTGAATAAAAATAATGTGTAGAAAAATAAAAAGGTTAATGATATAAATCAATATTAAAAATGGTGATTTTAGAGAACATAAAGGGTATACCTAAACTTGCGTCTCTAAGCTTTGTTCTGTTTTCAAAACAGGCCTAAGGTTGGGGAAGAATTTGAGTCTTGGCTGAGTCCTTTGGAGGTTTTACCATCCTCTTTTTGACAGCTTGGAAGGTGATGAGTGCTGCTATGATCACGAGAGCAGCTATGGTTGTATAGGTAATCCAAGAGATATTTTTGGTTACAAACGGCTGGTTTATGAGACCATCGAGGTCTCTGGAATATTGTTCCAATTTGTGATTATCTACGTCTAATTCTTCTACGTTAAGCGTGTTCAGCTTCAGGGGCTGAAGTTCAGGAATTATAATTTTTTCTGGCACTGCGTCGCAACAGTTGAACGGCACTGTTACTGGTTGGAAGGTTTCTAGAACATCGGTTTGTTTACCAGATTCGGCTTGAACTTTTGTAATTCCTATAAACGCACTACACTCTGATTGAAGAGTCAATATGGAGTTAAGGGAGATCGTAAGAGTTTTTGGGTTTGTTTGAGCGCAATTCACTGTAACACTTATGGGTTCAGAAGTAACTATGAGCCATGTATTGGGTTCCAGTTTTTGAACGTTATATCCTTGAGTGAATATTACTGAGCTTTTACAGTTGTCGGGTACCTTCTGGACATTCTTTAGAAGTTGAGCTTCACATAACGCGTTTGTGTCAATAGGATATGCGTAAAGTTCAGAACACAGTTTCTTACGAGTGGATAACGGTTTACACGCACTTAAGTCTTTGATCGGAATAAACATTAAAGAATCATCATTCTTTGCAAGATATTTTTGAGTGAAGGATAGCATATGATGTAAACCTGTTCTTTCATCGTATATAGGGATAGGATATAAATGAAAGACTGTGTAAGGATGTTGTTCGACTAAAGGGATTCTTAACACAAATATAAGATCGGTATATGTTTGAAATGCCTCTAGTTCAATAATTTCCAGATATTGTGCGATGCTCGAGTACTTTACAGCCAATGGAAGGTTACTTTTGACTAAATTTTGCGATATTTCCTGTAATGAGGTAATAAGATGTTCTGGTGTTAAAATTGAAGAGTGAATTATTTTCAGACGCGCGAATGTGATAGAATTTAAAACATCATTTAAATTATCTTCTAAGTAGAGATAATTCTCCATAAGTTTTTCACACATTTCAAGTAGTGCCAGTTTTGATTCGACGTAGGCGACCTTATCATTAATTTTTCCGATAGTGTTTTCCAGCTTTATCATGTTATCGTTAAAAAGTTTCTCGTCAATTTTAAGATTTTGGATAGTTTCGTAGAAGTTTTTAATTACGGAAGTGGTGACACTTATTTAGTTTTTTTGTAAGTTCTCAATTTGAAGTTGGCCTTGATTTAAGCGGTTTATGCTTTCGGTAAAGTATTTTCCGTCGGCGGCGTCTAAATTGCCGGTGATTGCCTTAAAAAGGGTACCTGCCCCATCAAGTATACCTCTTTGTGTCTTTTTGTGTCCATGTGAATGTCAGTAAATTTCTGTTTGATTGAGTTAGAAATTTGATTGAGAAGGTTAATGTGGGTTTGTACGTCTGCGCGAAAGTAGTTCATAGCAAAAGAATTGAAGTTAACAGTTTTTACAAGAGTTTGTAATATTCTGTTATTTGTTGTAAATACTTGTTCTAGTGTAGAAATGTTTCTGTTTACTAAAAGTGTCCATTTATCATTGGATACAGTTATTTCTGCTTCGTTATGGAAGTAGATACCTAAAGTATTGTTTATTGGTTGTATTTGAAATTGGGGTACTGCTGACCCGAACAGCAGGCAAAACCTGAAACAGAAATTAACTTTCTGAGAACGGTTTCATTCGGTCGAAATTTACTTTTGATTTTTGGTTAGTTTTAGGGTTTAGTACTGTTGCGGAGTTTCTGTGAATCTCCAGGATTTCTAAAGGACCATTGAATTTATTTTGGAGTTTGTCTTTGATCTGGGATTCTTTAATATAGACTTTATCGCCTATTTGATAGTTAGGGAGATTTTCAGAAACGTGTTCATCAAATCTGACTTTCGCTTTATGTTTTTGGATTTCCGTTCTTTCGCGAGCAATTTTATAATAGTGAGAGATACGATTATTGAGATCTGATGTACTTAGTTATCAGGGCTTGTTGGTTGTAGAGAGTTTCTGGAGTCCTACTCGAAGTATGTCCATAAACAAATTCGTAAGGGGTGAATCCATGACTTTTGTTTACAGAATTGTTATATGCAATGATTGCATAAGGGAGGATGTTAAAAGGGTGTTCGTCAGGATTTTCTAGTTTATGGATTCTAATCATCTCTAATAGGGTCGAGAGAAATCGTTCTAATGAACCATTTGACTGGGGATGTCCCACACTAGAATAAGATAGTTTGATGTCAAATAGTTTACACAAGTCTCTCATTAGTGTGTTGTCGAATTCCCTGCCATAATCACAATGTATCCGTAATGGAGTACCGAAGTGTTGGAAATAGAGTAGTAAGGTACTAACAACGGTTTTTGCGGATTTATCGGTTATGGGGTAGGCCTGAGAGAATTTTGTTAGTTCGTCCCGGATAGTTAATGCGTAGTTTTTTGTCGGGACTTCTAGAATATCGATGTTGACGCGTTCAAAGGGTGTCCGTGGGGTTTCAGTAATGACAAGTGGGCTGTCGAGATTTTTCCGGTAAACTTTTGCTCTCTGGCAAGATTGACAGTTTTTGATAAAATTGTCAACGTCCTTAGTCAGTCCTTGCCAATTGTATTTTTCTTTTATTCTGCGGATAGTTTCATTGATACCTCGATGTATATTATTTTTGCCGTTATGGAATTGGTCGAGGATGATGGGTATTTGGTCTTTCTCAACCGTTTGGACGATATTTTGGCAAACTTTCCATTTGATATCGATTTCGGAAAAGATAAACGAAAGCATTTCCCAAATGGGCAGTTCAATGTTATTCTCAACACAGAATACTTCATTTTCAGTAAACACATCTCTACTATTATACAGAGATGCGAAAAGAATCTCGTTGACTATTTCTGGGTCAGAAGGGAGAGGAACGATGTAATAGCTTCTTTTTCTGACACTTTTGCCTGCAAAGACATTTACTCTAGGGGTACGGAAATCAGCATTTTCCTCAAAAATTTCTTCGATGATGTCATGGTGAAAATTTTTCATGAGGGAGCCTTGGGGAAATACTAGGATGTTTTTGTTTCCTCTGTCTAGGAGTTGGCAATTAGAAAATTGAATTTTGTCGTAATCTATGAGAGAGACGGTTTGATATCGCTCGACAAAAGTTTTAAATTTTTCGGAGATTTGTTGGAGATTAATGGAACTTCTCGTCTGGGGTTCTTGTGAGTCATCGTCAGTTTCGTTTGTTGGGAGTACTGTAAATGGTGTTAGATGATTGTTTGCTTGAAATGATATGTATTCATTAAAGTTGTTAACTTTAATGCGAGAGAGCGCGTCGGCGGTTTTATTTACTTTGCCGGGTTTGTAAATTATTTGATAGTCGTACTCCTCGAGCTTAAGGCGCCATCTTGCAAATCTACTTTCAGGGTCCTTTATAGAAAACAGCCAAGTTAACGGGCGGTGATCGGTCAGAAGTAAAAACTTACGGCCAAAAATTATCGGACGAAAGTGTTTAACCGCCCACACTATTGCAAGGAGTTCTCGTTCTATGGTTGAATACTTAGTTTCCGCATTGCAGAGAGTTCTGGAGGCATAGGCTACGGGTAAATCTTTACATACGGGGCCTTGAGAGAGCACTGCGCCGATAGCAAATGAACTGGCGTCGGTTGTAAGAATAAATGGCTCTTCAAAATTAGGGTATATGAGTATGGGAGTAGAAGTAAGGGCTCTTTTTAATTCGTCAAAAGATTTGACACATTCTGAATCAAACTGGAAAGGTATGTCTTTTTAAAGTAATATTGTCAAAGGTTTTGAAATCTTGGCGAAATTGGGGATGAATCGCCCGTAATAACCAGCTAACCCTAAGAAGGACTTGATATCTTTTGGGTTTTTTGGTTGGAGAAAATTTAAGATACAATCTACCTTTGAGGGGTTAGGCTTCACGCCTTCGGGAGTTATAAGGTGGCCAAGATACGCGACCTCTTTGCGAAGAAACTCGCATTTGTCGGGTTGGATTTTTAGATTGGCTTTTCGCAATCGTTTGAAAACTTCAGAAAATCGGGTATAGTATAATATAGTATGTATAGTCGGAGAATAAACGATAATGTCGTCCATATAGACTAAACATCTCTCGTTTTGAACACCTAAAAGAATATTATCCATTACCCTTTGGAAGGTGGATGGAGCGTTTTTAAGACCGAAGTGCATTCTAACAAACTCGAAATGGCCATTATCAACTGTGAATGCTGTTTTTTGGATGTCTTTAGTATCAATTTCGATTTGGTGAAACCCGGAAGCTAAGTCGAGGGTGGTGAAGTATTGGCATTTGCCAAGTTGGTCAAGTAAATCCGAAATGTTCGGTAGGGGATATTTGTCGTCAACAGTAAGTTCATTTAATTTACGATAATCGACGACGACACGCCATTTTTGGGTACCAGATGCGTCTAATTTTTTGGGAACTACCCAAACAGGGGATGACCATGGCGAATTAGACAGACGTATAATGCCTTGGTCAAGCATCTTTGATATCTGACTTTTTACCTCTTGTTTGTGTATTTGGGGGTACCGATATGACTTTGTGAAAGAGGGTTTTGCGTTAATAGTGTCTATCGAATGTTTGATTTCGTTTGTAAAGGTCAGTTGGTCACCTTCTAAATAGAATATGTCGGAATATTCGAGGCAAAGTTGAGAAATAAGTTCGGCTTCCTCCTCGTTCAGATGTTCTAACCGAAGTTGTTCCATAATTGTAGTTTGTCTATCAGGCTGGGTCAAGTTTTGAGAGTAATTTTCAGAAAGAATGTTTACGGAAAAATTGTTTATCGGTTCGAGTTCCAAATTGTCGAAATTAACAGTCTTGGGGATATCATTTGCATTTAAAACTGAAGTAAGGAATTCGCCTTTTTCATTAATTTTAACAAGGGCACGGGGAAGATAAACTTTTTCTATTTCGGCAGATGATAGGAAAGCATCAGTATTAGTGAGGTTACATTTTAATTTACATATTTGTTCTGTTCGGGGTTCTAAACAGATTGTATTAATCGGGATGCAGTTATTGAAAGTTGAAGGGTTCTGTGTACGCATGACAGTATCATCCGTAATTTTTTAGAGAGGTAAAGTTTTAAAATTAGTGACAAGTTGTTTGCTGTTAAAGTCTATAACGCAGTTATAGTGTTCAAGGAAATCTGAACCCAGTAATCCGTCGAATTCAATGACGATGTTGCAAATATATACCTTGTGTGGGTCGGCGACATTGAAAGGTACAAGGGTGGATTCGTTGATTAAGATTTTCTGATCGGTGATTCCTTGGATGACTACGTTTTCGGGAAATCGTTGTTTGAAGCGTTGGAAGGTTTCAGGTTTAAAAATTGAAAGTCCTGCACCCGTATCGATAAGAAGTTTATAGGTGTTTGAAGAGTCAGTAATATAATAAAGATTCTTTGAGTTGACGGAAAGAAGGGGTCTTACAGAAAGTTCTGTTCTGGGAAGTTGACATCGGGGCTGAAGTCGTCCAGATTCATTGTCTGAATTTGGGTTTGAATTTCTGAAATTTCTTGGTCTGGGGGTTCTGACTGAGTGGGGGTCAAATGAAAATTTACTTGAGAAGAATCAGGTTCGGCAGAATAAAATTCGTATAACTGTTCAGTATTGAAATATTCTGGTTCATTGTTTTGTTCGAAATCATTAGGGTGATAATCTTGTACGTTTCCGTACTCATCGGGTAAAGAGGTGTAATGATTTTCGTTTTGAGAGTAGTTATAGTCATTGTGATATGGTCCGAATTGCAGATTGTTCAAGTGATGAGTCTTTGGTTGTTGGCGTTGTTGATGTTTAAAGAAACTCGGGTTCGGTCTGTAATTGCCAGACATTTGGGGTTGTCTACTGGTAGATGGACGAAATTGTTGCTGTGAAAATTGTTGACTGGGATTAACATTTGTAGATTGATTAGCAGGTTGATTGGAAAATGAGGGCGGTAATTCGAATAGTTCTGATTAGAATTCGGGTTGTGTTGAAATTGTCTCATTCTCAATAAGCATTCGTTGCTTAAATGGCCCATGCGTTTACAAAAAGAGCATTGTTTTGGAGGTGGACCGTTATTTGGTTTACGAGGGGGTTGTTGGAAACTTCTATTACCTGAAAATTTCTGGGTTTCTAAATGTGATAGTTGTAGTTCTCGTTTAATTCTGGAAATGGCAGTGGGAATACTGGGCTCTAAACCCTTGAGGAGGCTATTAAGAGCCATTGACTCTATTAAGTCTATCTGCGCTTGCTTTTCTTTGATGGTTAAATTTTGTTTGTTTATAGCTGCTAGCATTTTCGCTTGGTGCGTCTGGAGTCTAGCAGAGAAAGTGAGGGGGGATTCATTAGGAGTTTGCCGCATTCATTGCAAGTCCTTTATGAGAGCCGAGAGATCTCTAGGATCTCCAAAATGATTTTCTAGGAGGGTTTGAATTTCAGCTAATTGACTAGGGTTTCGCGAATTAATTAATTCAGCCGCTCTACCGCGTAACTTATTTTTGATGTGGAGAATTAGCAATACTTGCTGATTATCCGTTGCCATGCTGTAAGCAGTATTACAGGAGCATATGAAAGTATTCAAAAATATCGGATTACCATCATACTCAGGAATTATGGCAAATATTTCCGAAAGCTTATAGGGTTCTACGGTTGGTGTAGCTGCTTGTCTAGTGGTGGCCATTTTTATAAATGTATAAATTCGCACAATAAATAAAAATTAAATGTTGAGGTTTTAAATGTAAATGGTAAATATCTAGTTTATCAAAATCCAATATCGAGCAATGTTTAACACGTTGGCTGCGGCCGCAAGTTTCTACACACTCGATTAGTGTGCGGTACGAGCCATATAAGTGCCGTACCGTACTATTTTAATATGCGTTACGAGCCACATATGGCTCGTAGACCACCCGGCAATTTTTTAACTTTTTCTAAGTGAAAAGTTGTTGTTTATGATATTTTTTTATGAATTTGATTCATTAAACAACATTTAATTCAATGCATAAGCAGGAGTTCGAAGGGTTTTTTAAAACCAGAATAAAAGTCTTCTAAACGTTGTTTGTGGCATATTCTTGATTACTTTTATGTTTTTTTTGGCGCAATAACAACACAATAGAAATAAAACGACGTATATTGCAGGAATACCAAACGTTTTAAAGTCTATTCTGACTTCGTTGTCAGTGGCTTTATATTTATTGATGAAGATTGCAAAATGAAAATTTTCATTTTGCAATCTACATCAATAAATATAATCTTCACCCAAATCCTCCAAATTATTAACGAAGTGCCAGCATTTTAATAATATTAAAAATCTATCTCTTGACATAATTTTTGAAATAAATTCTTTAGGAAAGAGTGAATCTTTTGACCAATACACATTAATTTTTGCTACATCCATAATGCCCATCGCTAATATCACGGCAAAAAATTGTTTCATTTCTGCTATCTTCACTGCTATCTTCACTTTTATCCTAGAATTTTGCCTTCGAATATTTTCCTTTTGTTGAAGTGCAAACCGGTTAGTTTGAACTACCAGTTTCTCAATCATCTCATCGGTTAAAAGCAACTGAAATATTTGAGAGGGTGTATTGGCATAACTCGGTATATTATCAAAAATATTATTAATAGGACATGTAACTTGAAATTTGTTTTCATTATAAATTACTTCTTTCCATTCGGTTTTCAAAGCGACAGTTTCATTTTCAGTAAACTCAAGCAGTTCTTGCTCACTTTCATCACTATTAGAACATTCATCACTTGGTACATAATCTTTATCATTGAGCGAATCATCTGAATCCACGCTAAATTCATGGGAACTTGAACTAATTCGCTGACTTCTAGCCAAACTTAAAATTTTTTGAGCGCGGGAAATTATATTTATTATTACATATTCAGTCTATAATCATCCACCGAACACTTAGTTCTAACTGACTTGTTCCACAACATTTAGAAGTGTTTTGACTCGCATGCAGGCGTGTACTTGGCGGGAACGACAGTTGATTGCTTTGTGCTATACGGCATATATATGGCTCGTGCATGGTTTTTACTATCCCGGTGTGCGGCACGGCACGTATTTGGCCCGTATGTTTTTAATTCATAACACTTTTCTAAAAGTAATTATGAACACTTCGGTACAAATAATTTTGAAAAATATGGAAAAACAAGAAAGTTATTGAGATCGTACTTTAGCGAAGATTGGCAATTTTTTATCCGTTCACCAGTAGAAACCGATACGAGCCACATAAGCGCCGTATCGCAGCCAACGTGTTAATAGAGTAATAACAAATTTGAAATAGGAATGTATAAATGGTAGATTAATAATAAACTTGAAATAATGTTTCAAATACTTCGAAATATGTAAGTCAAAGTAATGGAAATAAAATAATATGATTATGTAAAATATATAGTTTCAAAATTATTTAGGAATGTAAGGTTATGAGGAATAAAATATTATATAAATGAAAGAACTGGTGGTCATTCAAAAATAAAAAATAGTTACTTTATGTGATTCTTACGTTATTATTCCTCGCATCGGACTGTTCTCCGCGTCACTTAGCACTGGTTAGCCTGGTTGCGTGTTCCCTTGCTAGTACTTGGTAGTTGTTGTCCTTTCCAAGTAGGTTTTGTCCACAATGATTTAGAAATCTCCACAGTCAGTTAGTATTCACGTGTTCTAACTGTGTTGAACAATCCTACTGACTGCGCCAATTTTATATTCACTTTGATCAATTCACTTTTAAAAAAATATATTTATTTAGAAACATACAAAATTAAAATTGAACATTAAAGTACTTGAATAACTTAATACTATAAATGATATTATTTGAATGACAACACGAGAACGTTTCCAGTTGCTTTTATAACATTGACAAAAGTGCTGATGCAAGTCAGCGTTTTTACTGGGTAAACAGACTCGTGTAGGTTTCCGGGAAGTTGTTTGCATATAATTCAAGATGAAATTTGATATCCCTGAGAAGTCACGTACCCTTTAAATTCCGTTGACTTCTCGACTGTGTGAACTAAGTGCTGATATATTTTGCATATAACATATATATATATATATTGTTATGGAATTGAATAGACCAAAAGTTTTAAGAAACACTGAAGGCAAAATGTTTAAAAGATTTGATAAAGTATTAATATTTATTCTATGTGAAAAAAAATTAAGTTTCAAAACAAGATGAAAATATTTTCTTGAAATATAAAGTAAGAATGTATAAAGGAAATTAAATAATTAAGGGGAAAGTTATTTACTCAATAAATATATAAAAGTGGAATTAGGTGAGTAAGTAGTTAATAATAAATGTTATAGAAAGATAAATTGTATATAACGAAGTTTAATCTTTTTCAAATTGTTTAAAACAACTCTCTATTATTTTTATGTTTCTTTGGGGAATAACACCACAATAGAAATAAAACTACGTATATTGCAGGAGTACCAAACGTTTCAAAGTCTATTCTGACTTCGTTGTCAGTGGCTTTATATTTATTGATGTAGATTGCAAAATGAAAATTGAAAAAGAGAATGCAACGACAAGCAAAAAAGTATATCAAGAAGGAAGAAACTAGAGATAAAAAGAAAACAAATTTTCAAAAAGGAGAACTAGTTGTGGTGAAAGCTTTAAGACATACTAATAGGGCTAAAAAATGTATGAAATTAATGATGACTTTTGAAGGACCTTTTGAAATAGAGAATAAAGATGGAGTTAATAGTTATATTTTGAAAGACATAAAAACAGGCAAAATCAAGGGAATATTTAATATAGACAGTATATTCAAACACCACACTTAAGAATTTCAAAATAAGATTTTGCTGAAAACAATAGTTTTATCAAAATGCTTATTTTGTAATGGGGAATTTTTTTATAAATATTAATACTTTATCAAATCTTTTAAATATTTTGCTTTCAGTGTTTCTTAAAAAATTTTGGTCTATTCAATTCCATAACAAAACGATAACGAAGGTTAATCTGGTTGCCTATAGAAAGGTAAAGTCAGATTAACCTTCATTACATACAATTTATCTTTCTATAACGTTTATTATTTAATTACTAACTAACTACTTACTCACCTAACTCCACTTTTACATATTTATTGAGTAAATAACTTCCCCCTTCATTATTTAATTTCCTTTATACATTCTAACTTTATATTTCAAGTAAATATTTTCATCTTGTTTTGAAACTTAATTTTTTTCATTAGTCCTTTCTGATAGGCTCTGTTATGATATATTCACATACAATAAATATTAATACTTAATCAAATTTTTTAAACATTTTGCCTTCAGTGTTCCTTAAAAACTTTTGGCCTATTAAATTCCATAACATATATATATATATATATATATATATATATATATATATATATATACATCCGTTCGTAATTTTGATTGATTTTTGAATACTGCAGACGTTCCGCCAAGTTTAAAAATATTATATTTAAAATTAATTTAATATTTGATACACTTTTAACATTTTTTATTGCTTGAAGACACGAGATGTAAGACCGACTTCTAGAATTTTTGAGAGAATTAGCACACAAAGGTTCCGAATCTGGAGCCGTTCCGTGTAATTGCTGTTCTCCCTTAACTCCTAGGACAGAATGTCACGATAAAATTTTCAGGTTACACCACCTGTCAGCGATATTGAATACTCTCTTCGAGGTGTCATTCCTTTGTACGCAAGACAATATACATTATATATTATATATAACATATATTGTTTCTGGTCAAGGAATCTTCATCAGTTGCGCTTCCCACAATTGATAGTCCTCTCGAACACTTCTTTATGTATGTGATACATTGCGTTAAATTTGAAGATATGCGAGATGTAAGACCGGCATCTAGGATTTTCAAGAGAATTAGCACACAAAGGTTCCGCATCTGGAGCCGTTTAGTGTAATTGCTGTTCTCCCTTATCTGATGAAGGTTCCCTGACCAGAAACAATATATGTTATATATAATATATAATGTATATTGTCTTGCGTACAAAGGAATGACCCCTCGAAGAGAGTATTTTTTATTGTATTTGAAATTTTTTATAATTATTAATAATAATCTTTATTGAATTAATTTGAGTTTTCAAGGTTTATATGTATTCGTAAGTGTTTAATAATCATAAATATTTCATTATAATGTGATAGTTACAGTCACAGTAATGGATCTATTTTATACATTTTAGTACATACTTTATATTTAAATTAAACGAACTAAATGAACCAATATTAAATAGTCAACGTATTTTATATATCTACTAAATATTTAGTGTCCAGGATATACACTCTCATATGTTGGTCAATTATATCATGATTAATTTGTCTGTCCACTTCTCTAAGATATTTCTTTAAAATTTTTTCGAAAAGAGTGAGGGAATTAATCGTTAGCATATAAGTTTTGTACATGTCTGAGAGTGAGTTATAGATCTCACTGCTTAAGTATGTTGATCAATAGCTTTTTGAACAAATGGTGTGTGTACTATTAGTTTTTCTTTACCTGTTGTACTGTACTTGTGATTTTGTTTTTCAAGTATGTGTTTCTCTTTCTATATATGAATATCAATACTTTGTAAAAATTTAATTGCCTAAGATCGAGGAGCCCCGCTTCTATGTATAGTTGGTTAGTGTCATGCTATGTAATTTACTGTAAATTATCTTTACTATTCTGTTTTGTAGGGCCTGCAATTTTTTTAAATGGTTTTAGTAGTTCCACCCCAAGCAAGTATTTCATATTGTAATCTACTCTCAATAAGAGCAAAATACAAAGTTTTTAGTTCTCTTATTGTCTTACTGTTTCTTAGAAATTTAACCTTGTTTATTAGATGTCTTAATTTATTGCTGACTTTTCTGACATCTTCATCCCAAGGTAGGTGAGAATCGATCGTTACTCCTAAATATTTGGTACTATTTTGTTTGTTTATTTCGTGTACAGATACTCCATTATTTATAAACAGAGTTTGTAAATTTTGTAGATAGTTTTTGTAGCTAGTGACGAGTACATAAGGTGTTTTCTTGGAGTTTATTGTGAGGCGTTTTTATTGAAACCAGTCAGTAATTTTTTTTAAATCGTGATTTGCCATGTTTTTAGCGACAGCCATGAATCATCCGTGTATACAATGACTGTATCATCAGCAAAATTGAAGATCTTTCCCGATGTATTTATACTGAACAGATTATTTATTTACAACAATAATAGAAGGGGACGTAGAATTGTGCCTTGGGGTATTCCCATTTTCATTTTTCTCCATCCGTTTTTCCTATTTTGTAATATTACTGCTTGTGTGACTAAGTATGTTTGTGATCCATACCTTTTATTTCTGTATCTTTCAGAAACTATAGTAGTTGTTTATGTGGAACTGTGTCAAAGGCGTTAGTAAAATCTACGAATACGCATATACAGGGTTTAGTGTCAACAACAGCTTTGTAGATCTTATTTATAAAGAGAGCGATGGCGTCTGTAGTTGAAAGACCTTCCATGAATCCGACTGTTTTTTGCTGATTATATAAAATTTATGCAAAAATTAATTTAGTCTGATTTGAGGAGTTTATCAGTTATTTTTGTAAATGTAGTTATTAGAGAGATTGGTCTCTAATTAGTTATGAGTTTTTGCAGCCATTTTTGTGCACTCAGACAACTGTTGTACATTTGAATTCTATTGAGTAATCTTCTGTATGATATTATTTACTAAGTTGGTAATTAATGAACCAACTTCATTACTCAGTGTTTTAGTTTAGTTTAGTTTAGTTTTTAGTTTAGTTCAATTTAGTTTTTAGTTTAGTTTAGTTTAGTTTAGTTTAGTTTAGTTTAGTTTTAGTTTAGTTTAGTTTAGTTTAGTTTAGTTTAGTTTAGTTTAGTTTAGTTTAGTTTAGTTTAGTTTAGTTTAGTTTAGTTTAGTTTAGTTTAGTTTAGTTTAGTTTAGTTTAGTTTAGTTTAGTTTAGTTTAGTTTAGTTTAGTTTAGTTTAGTTTAGTTTTAGTTTAGTTCAGTTCAGTTCAGTTCAGTTCAGTTCAGTTCAGTTCAGTTCAGTTCAGTTCAGTTCACTTCACTTCACTTCACTTCACTTCACTTCACTTCACTTCACTTCACTTCACTTCACTTCACTTCACTTCACTTCACTTCACTTCACTTCACTTCACTTCACTTCACTTCACTTCACTTCACTTCACTTCACTTCACTTCACTTCACTTCACTTCACTTCACTTCACTTCACTTCACTTCACTTCACTTCACTTCACTTCACTTCACTTCACTTCACTTCACTTCACTTCACTTCACTTCACTTCACTTCACTTCACTTCACTTCACTTCACTTCACTTCACTTCACTTCACTTCACTTCACTTCACTTCACTTCACTTCACTTCACTTCACTTCACTTCAGTTTAGTTTAGTTTATTGCCCAATAGAAATAAAGCCAATTACAGGACAAATATTATAAAGTACCTAATGAAACGTACTAATAAACTTTGGTATCTTAAATATTTCCAAAAAATTATAATAATAAAAGGAATAAAAAGAACACATAATATTACAAATATTACAACATAAATTTTACACAGTTTTAAAAAAGAAATAAAATAACAATTGACAAATATTACATCATAAAATTTATACAGTTTAAAAAAAATAATAATAAAATAACATTTGACAAGAGACATTTACTAGTAACTGAACCATGTTTGATCTGACATTTGTTGAATATATGCTTCAGCGGTTGGTTCAAAATTGTCAAAGTTAATATCACAGATTCTAGATATACTGTTATAAGTTCTACACATGATAAATAATGGTGATTTTATAAGCACATTTGTATTTACAAACAGAGAAAAATAGGTGTTATTTCTTGAACAAATCCTTGGCGAATGTATCGGGATCATTGACAGAAGAACAGGAGAATCAATTCTGTTGTGAACCAATTTATAATGAAATGAAAGGCTATGTAAATTCCAATGCATAACTAAAGACCTTATGCCAAATCTGTCAAGAAGTAAATTGTGCTGGTACCCTCTGACAGGATATGAGCCGTCGACTCGAAAAGCGAGAAATTTCAGGAATCTTCTTTGCACTGCCTCCAAACGCTTACGATGAATCTTGTAGACAGGATGCGAGATAAGATTGCAATAATCTAACTTTGAGTGCACTAAGCAGATTTCAGAGCTTTTGGAATTTCGCAAAATAAAACCCAGCGAACGCAGTGCCGATTTGCAAGTTTTTAAATATTTTCAGCGAATGAGAATTTGATCAAAATATACACCTAGGTCCTTTATGATAGTGCATCGCTTATTAGTTTGATTATTCAACGAATAATCGAATAGTATAGGATTCCTCTTTAAAGTATAAGAACATACTTTGCATTTCGCGATGTTCAAAAAGAGTTTGTTTTTGGTACACCATAACGTGAGCTGATTAAGGTGTAACATGTGTAGCCGTAAGCTATTACTGATGCTCTCGACATTAAGGAATAATTTCAGATCGTCTGCAAAAAGAAGAGTTTTAGATAACAGTAGACTTGATAAGTCGTTAATGAATATCAGAAACAATAACGGACCGAGATTTGAACCTTGGGGTACTCCTGAACTGATATTAAATATATTTGATTTGAAGCCGTTATAGCTAACAAATTGATGGCGGTTACTTAAGTAGGATTCAAATAGAGTAACCAGCGAGTAACTGAAACCAAAGACCGATAACTTTCGATTAATGTAGGGTGATGAAGTTTATCGAAAGCCTTGGTAAAATCCGTATAGACCTGACTTTTGGAGTCAAGGGCTGCAGCTGTGAACTAGGTGAAAATCGATGAGTTAGTGACTGTGGATCTATTTTTCAAGAAACCGTGTTGGTCCGGCGATATGTGTGATCTGACAATAGAAAAAATATGATCATAAATGCACATCTCGAATACTTTAGCAAAGTTAGAATTAATGGCGATGGGTCTGTATTTGGTTATTATATTTTTGTTACCAGATTCCTGCACCGGACAGATTTTCTAGTTTCCAGCACTCAGGGAAAATCCCAGTTTTTAGGATTAAGTTAAATATTGAGTATAACGGTGCAGCCAAAACGGTTGAGCAGTATCTAACCAAGAAGCTGGGAATCATGTCATGTCCTGATGTAAAACTGTCATTAAGGCGTTTAGAGGACTTGATGATGTCGCTTATAGATAAACTTGCTATAGAAATGTAAGGCGAGTATATGGACCCACCCAACGAATTACCTGCACCGGGGGGGGGGGGTTATAAACACTTTCAAAATAATGAGCATAGGAATTAACTATTGTCTAGGGATTGGTATAGTATTGTTCCTGGTAGGACATCCTTCCTGGAATACGTGAGGAGGTGAATTTTTGATTAATAAATGTCCAAAAATCTGTTTGTATTTAGTTCTCTCAGGTACTTAAGTAAGTGTTAAAAGAATCCTTAATTAGTTTGTTTACAAGTTTTCTCTAATTGCTAAATTTATGATAATAAAATTCAAAGTTATCATTTTTAAATAATTTATGATGGTGGTTCTTAAGTTTAATATTTTTGATTAAGTCGTGGGAACACCATGTAAGGTATTTTGTAAATCTGTTTTTATTTTGGTGGGATGAAGCGATCTAAGAATGCATTATGTGTATTAAAAGGATGTCACAAGCTGCAGGAAGACAAGGAATTCCAGATAAGATCACATAAAGCAAGGTATAGGCCGTGGTAGTCACACTTTCTAAAGTTATGTGTTCTCTGTCTGGTGTCAAGCGGAAATCGGTTGATATGTCGAACTTGAACTCTGATTGAAATAATAAGCGGGGGGTAATAATTGTAAGTATCACTAGCGGGTTGAGTTCAGGCTTAACTTTACATGATACACTAGACAAGACTAAATCAAGCAATCCACCATTGGCATTTATAATATTCTTTTCTTGTTTAAAGTTATTAAATTCAATAAAAGATTGCAATTTAGTAGTCTTGATGTTAGTGCTGTTGAGAAACGTAATGTTGAAGTCACCTATTATGATAATGTTGGAGAGACCGATAGTGAATTGCTCAAAAGCATCCAAGAACAACTCAACTAGTTACAGACGGAGACAAATATATATTATGACAGATAATTACCAGCACATTTACATCCCAAAATGTCGATGAGTGGCACTGTTGCCAAGATATTCTCTAAGTTTAACGTTTTGATTATTTGAGTTTGTATTTCGTCAACACCTGGGCTTCTTTTATTTTTTAATGTTTTAATAACATCTTCCTTTTCAGTAATTTCCGATAAAAATTATGATTTTTTTAACTTGTGTCTATCATATAAAGGAACTGCTGTTTTTGATAAAATTTCGGTCAGTTTATACCCTATGTGCATAAAGAAGTTATTAAATTCACTTTCAATCTGTGTATGTATTGTACCCTTCTCTGTATTTCATAAATCTCACTATTATTTTCGTTCTTGTTAATTTTGTTGTATATAAAAGAGGAAAATGTATTTTAATTATTTTTAGGTAAGTAATCTTCCCGCAGAGACTGTTTTCTGCCCTTATATTTTATCTCATAGATATTTTATTTTACATTAGAATTGCCTCATTTCTACAAAATGCTCTTTTTTAATACAGGGTTGATGACTTTTACCTAAAATGAACACATTCAAAATGTTACACTATATTAGCTATATATCAAATCTATAATAAGACATATGGTAAATAATCAGTATTGTGACAGGACTGAGTTGCCTGCTGATTATTACACTCCCAATGTGACCAATTGAAGTTCTGTATTAGCATTTGTTAAGCAATCTAAAATTCAGACACCCATTTTTCTTTACTTGTTGTTAACATTCTTTTTTAAAGATAGTATGAATATTTATAAAAACATAGGTATGAAATAGCCTATAATATAATGTAAATATAAAAATTGATTTTAGAAGCCCATCAAACTATTAAAACTTTAATATTGATCAGTTGGACATAAAATATATATTGTAGGTAACCTTTGTTCAAAAACTGCAACTTACTTTTATACTATATAAATACGATTTATACTTACTACTACTAAAGATGAATAGTCGTTATGAACCGTAGTTACGTTCTCTAGCTATACCTATGCTATCTGTTAAAAGTTGGAGGAACAACATTTTTATATCGCTTTTATAATTAATTGGTACAAACGAAAAATTAATTACCTATTAAGTGTGAACAGGCATTTGATATATTTACAATGACATATACTTCTTTCAAATTAATTACTTTAGGCATATGAATTTAATGATATAATTCATCGATTATCCAAAACTGAGTCTCATAATTCCGATGAGTAATTTTCCATGCTAGCTAGCTAGCAGCATGCGAATCTCACGATCTAATTAAGTGCTCCGTTTCTCAAAGAAAAAAAAGTGAAAAAATCTTTCATGCTTTACGAAGGTTCTCGCTTTAGAGATTGCACTTCTGAGGGCACGTCTTTCCGACAAGAAAGCCCATGGGCGATTTCCCTTTCCGGCACTTTTTTCTTTTCCTCTAGGTATCACTGAATGGACTGCCGTGGCGCATTTTAATACGACATTTCCAGATATCAGCGGCGGCTCGTTCTGTGAATAAGATTATAATGAATTCAACAATTTCGCATTTAAAATATTTACAAAACATTTATTATTAAATAATTGTAGTTAGTTTTATTTCCAAAACTCGTTGTTCTTGAATGTACTGATGAATATTGATATATGTCTTTCCTCCAATAAATCTTCAGTGTCAAACAATCTTACATTTATGTCGGTTAAATTGGCACGTTAACTGTATACTTGTTTCTTTTAAAGTAATGAGAAAATTATTGATTTTGTTGTAATTTTTAGAAGATATTTTATATGATTTTGAAGTTAAAGATCATTTAAACTATTCTAATGTTGAAAGGTTCACCCTTGGCTATCTAATGCTTTCCTCCGATTAGACGCGGACTTCCACCTTCAATACATGAAGTTTATTTTTTTTATGTTGGAGCCCATATTTATGTCCTTGTAATGAACATTTTACATTGTAAAAAATCTGACTGTGATAGTCAGGGAAGATCAAGTCAAATCTACATTCATGACGTGAAGATATATAAAATCTGACTCAGGTGGTCAGTGAAGATCAAATCAAAGTTATGTAAAGATTCGACATATCTCTTATAAAAGAGACAACGCATGGAAATGTAATAAAAGTTTAATCAAAATACTAACTTTTCCAGATTTTTTTCAATCTATTGAACGCAAGACAATATATTGTTTCTAGTCGAGAACCTTCTTCAGTTGCGCTCCCTTCAACTGATTGAATTCTCGAATCATTATTTATGTATATTGTACATATAACTAAATTTAATACTTTATGGTGAAATAATTTCCGACATCCAGGAGTTTCAGGAAAATGTAGCTCACAGAGACTCCAAATCAGGACTCGCACTGTGTGTAACGCCGTGTCCCTGTGCGTTAATTTTCGGTGACGTTCGATTTGCCTTTTATCAAGATGTTTTATGTCATTTCAACGTCATGTCAATTATTACAATGGGAGTCAATAATGTCTGACAAAAAAATGAACCAACGAAATAATTTACGATCGGAAATCACTTTGTGCTTGTCAAAGATATTTGGTTTAAAAAAACTACTTTTTACTCAACTTGTCTTAAAGATCATAATCGGGGTAACGGATAAAATTTCTAAATATGAAATTTCCTGTTCTTTTAAGATATTGGTCTGAGTTAAAATCATGTCTGAATGTAAAATATCATTGCCTTTCCGCTTCAATTAACATTGATGTTTATACCCAAATTCAAGTGAAAGGTCAAGGATAAAAATATGAGCTCCTTATTAAAAAATCTACCTGACCTTCAAGTATCCTTTTAGGACAAGGTCAAGGAGAAATCCGGGATTCACACTAGATAGCCAGAATTTTCTACTTAGTTATTCTCGTCTCCGGTCAATACTTCTCGAATATAGAGAATATATGTATAGAAACTTAAATTGGGAATCTTCTTCTTTTTAAAGTCAGATAAAATATGGGGAATTATATTAATTATTTGTTTCGTAACATCCAAGTTCTGATGTCTATATTCTGGAAGAGTAATTAGGGTTTTAATGGATATTGGTATCCGTTGACTGGAATGCTAGTCCGTTAGTGGAGTTTCAATTTCTGTGTGTAGAGCCGTAAGGGCCTTTCTTAACTTTGAATAAAAGTCATTATTAAAGATCTATTTTAGCCATGATTTGAAATTTATTCAGAGAAAATACTTTCCTTGTAAGGTAGACTCGAAAATCATGCACATATTCGTATAGAAGATAACAAAAGCAATCAAAACCCTTAAAACACAAAATCATATTCTTATTTTTTGACATTGTCACCGAGTAACACATATCTCCCAACATGTAACAACTTTCTTCATTTCTTCACTGAGATACTTTTCTGACTTCCGTTGAATCCAGGAATTGTTAGCTGGCTCTACCTCTTCGTTTAAGATTTAGTGATTACCATTACTTCCCATGGTAGAGGATAAAAACAAAAATCGCAACGCGCGAGACAGAACTATTAGCAACGTGAGGAATCAGTACCCATCGTGCACAGATCTAACGACACACCAATTATTTATTAACAAATAAGTACGATTTTGAGGCTCCAGCGAATTACAGGCAGCATGTATTGGAGGTATATGTATCCGGAACAACATGGACCTGATAACTATGCCCAGAGCGATGCAGAGCTTTAGCAACAAACAGAAAAATTGTTCGCCAAGTTCTTAGATAAGGTTCCAATATCTTCACAACAATTATACCACAGCAAAAATCAGTACAAATAACGCGTCTACCTGCACCACACGACGGGCTATCTTCTCAGACTACACTTAGATTAAATTTATGGGCGACAAAATATTACAAGAGATACTCAAGAGGTTTCATGAAAAATTAAAAAAATATGGGTCAAATTTGCAAATAATAATCATCAGAACTGAAAGATCGAGTCCTGATCGAAATTCATAATTCTATTAGTCTTTTTATGTTCATTGCGTTGTCCAAATTATATATATATATATATATATACATGGTGTAAACAAATCAAAAAGCTTTATAACATTTTCAGAAATAAACTATAGTTTTGCCAAAAAAAAATGAAAAAGTTAGAAGTTCTGTAGCCTTTATTACAGTGAATAATAGATTATTTCCGGCTTCAAAATGATTGTAAAGCTAAATATGTAAATACTCAATAGCGTATACACCTTTAATAACTGTATTAACAAAGAAAATTATTCAGTTATAATTTGCCCTACGTTTCTCCGATCAGATGTGGCAACATAGCATATACTCAGTACTACAGCTGGCCGCTGCCTTGAATGCTTTTTTTCTGCCCGGTTCTTTTAAGAAAGTGAAAGTGATTTTTACGTGACATTCGACATAGCGTAAGTTATTTGATTTTAATTTTAAAATATAAATTGGAAAAATAAATAAAATCTGTTGTGAATTGTGAGTTCGAGTGTATTATTTTGTGACAAACAATGACAATCATACAATTAGGTAAAGACCTGACATGCTATTAATTTGTGGGGAAAGCAAGTGTAATAACAAGAATTTTGAATTTTGAATATTTACTATAAATAATCCGTTTGCTCGTCAGAGCTCTATCATAATGACATCCTGCAGGTCAAAGGTTTTTATTTGTCTAAGATAAGTAATATTAATTTCTTAGTAACAATTATTTCTCGAAGAATTTAACACATAAAAGAACTACATATAAGAAATGTTTTGTTTAATATACTTTGTATCGCATTATTTTTGTATCATAATGTAAACAACTTATCCTCCCTTCTTCAACTTGATGCATAAAATAAATCGCCAAATATAAATATTCATTTCAATACATAGATATTAAAAGGGTACATTTTTGAAAATAATATTTCATAAAATTTTATGTACCTAAATAAATCTACCGGCACTCGAAACTATGAAATTATTTAATACAAAAAAAAAAGTTGTTCATTTTTGGAATGTCTTCGATGGCACATTCCATAGAATATTCAAAAAAATGTATGTATGAATTAGATGTTGTGGTTTTAGTTCAATGCTGGTTCAATGCAAGTATATAATTGACGAAGGACCTTTAGCGGAACAATCAATAAACACGTGCCGTCACATAAACGAACCACCAAATAAAAGTTATCACTAACCTTTTATGTCGAATCTCTGGTGTTTTCTTGGTTCTTCTTTCTTCAATGGCTAGCCCCGTAACAGCAGGAACAGTTTCTTAGAGCTTCGTCTGGACAACACGTTACACAAAAAAATAGCGACGTAATGTTCATTGATTGAGCAAACAAAAAATGCGGGTTTAACAACACATGATGCGCTTTTGTAAACACAAAAGAAACAAAATGAATGCGGTTTAGCGGTCTTTACGAACGGAGCTAAGAACTCGCGGACTCGTAACACTATAACAACAAAAAGCGGCGTCTCTTCAGAGGGAATCAAAAAATGTGTTCGAATAATTCGGAGCACAATACACGAACCTCCTAAGCGTCTAAACAGCTAGGGAACCGAAACACGAATGTCAATACTGTCTATATTTTACACGCAAAAAACACTTACAATTAGCATTAGCGCGACGGAGTGTTTTAGAAAAGGTGCAGAAGTTTAAATATCAATGAAGTAATTCAATCAAATTGAACACAATAAACTAAACAAATTGCGGGAACGCACCATTCCGCCAGCCTTGAATTACTTATTTCAAAACTAAGGGTCCACTGGCAGTGGACAAAGCTTTACAAGAAATAGCTTCAAAGTACCACTTGCAGTTCTAACTGTAGCAATGCGTACAACACCATCACCTCCAGGATGTACGTCAATAATGCGTCCTAATGGCCAATTCAAAGGAGGTGAAGTGTCTTGCTTCAAAATAACAAGAGTACCTGGCTTAACAACCTCCGAGGGATCAGTCCATTTACTCCGTTAATGAAGAGTATGTAAATATTCTTGCGACCGACGTTTCCAGAATGCCTGATGCAAACGACTCAGTAACTGCCATCTGTCGAGACGATTAGATGGGACAGATAAGAAATCAGATTCAGGAGGTGCTGTTAAAGGTTCCATGGTAAGAAACATTCCAGGACTCAAGGCGGTAAGATCCGATGGATCGTTGCTACAAGGGGTTATAGGTCGCGAGTTTAAAACTGCTTCGACCTGTGCAAATACATTAGAAAGTTCTTCGTAGGTTAGGATTTGATCTCCAACGACACGTCTTAAGTGAGCTATGACACTACGAATTACTTTCTTTGCGGATAGAATCCAAAATCGTTGCTGCAAAAGAAATTGAACGGTTTGGATTCCTGCGTGAAGATTGGTGACATGACAATCTTCGACAATTAGATTAGTTAACAGAATTTTACTTGGTAGCAGTGCGGGAAGTTTAGAGTCAAACGGCAATGGAGCATTAGCCAATCTACTACCAACTCTAAGAGTTTACGAAGCGATTTGGGCAAAAGTTTTGGTTCTCGAAGAACGGAAATCTCTTTAGAAAAATATTGATCTTGAACATATCGAACAATGCGAAGCTGGGCCTGATATAATTCAGCAACCAAAAATGATCCAGAGCTCCTACGGTCTGGATTGCGGGCGTTATCAACAAAGCGACACATATGAACTATAATGCGGGTAATGCGATTAATAGAAGAATGTTCTTCTAACAAAGTACCAAATAAATTTGGTGAAGCGGTGACTTGAAGCGCCACTATACGGGCTTCAGTCATAACTAGCGGTGACATGCTTGAGTCTGAGCAAGCATGTGGCAAACAAGCGGTAATCAACAATTGTGGGCCTTTCCACCAAAGTGTATTACCTAATAACTCTGATGGCAAAGTGCCGATTACTGACAAATGTCTTCCAACGGTGCGGGGAAGAACTAAGCCATGAAAGGATTACCGTGGAATCTGACCAGCAACGAATCACCTTGAACAACAAACGACTATTGAATTGCTCACAAACATAATGAGCCAACTTAGCGGTAAGAACTGAAGCACACAGTTCCAATCTGGGAAGTGACAAAGTTTTCAAAGGGGCAACTTTCGATTTAAACAACACAAAAAAACTTTGACGAAATCCAGATGCGGTTTCGAACACAAAATACCTTTCTCAGAAGCATCACCAAATGTGTGAAGTTCACAACTAGAAAAGTTTTCTATAGCAAGCAGGTGAGCCAAAACTAAATTCTGTAAGGTCAACAAAATAGCGATAATGCCTTGCTGCAATTGGGGACCGATAAACAAACAATCATTCAAAGATAACCGATGAGGTATCTTAGCGGATGCATTAAACACTACACAAAGTTTGGTTGTGCTACTATCAGGTTTCAAAACACAATGATGCGGTATGTAGTAACAATCAGAAAAAGTAGATGGATCGGGAACCAACTCCATATGATCAAGCTCCAAATACTCTTTGAGAAAATCACAATAGTGTTTGTAGAGATCTGGTTGCTGTAGATGATGTCTTTCTAAAGAGTAGAAACGTTGTGCGGCGAGATTATACATTCCATCAAAAGCAGGAAGTGTATTTCGAAAAGGAAGAGGCACAACGAATCTACCTGAATCCAATCTCCTGCATCCCTCGGAAAATATTTTTTCGCAGATAAGATCATCAGGGGACTGAACCAGAGCGGTAGGAACATCTTCAATTGTCCAGAACCTTTGGAATGAATCATCTAATGATACTACATCTTCAATTTGACAAAAAAGCGAAGTTGGGTTTATGACTGACTTAGAGTGAAAGTTAACAGAACTCGAAGAAACTCTACCCATAAGGATGTAACCAAACACAGTGTTAATAGCATCAGGAACACCTTCCTTTCCCAGAAGACGTCCATCCAACAAAATTTGAGAAAATATATCGGCACCTAACAAAAGGTCAATAGCGCCTGGGCTATTAAAACCAGGATCAGCAAGTTTCAAATTGGTTAGATATGCCATATTAGCCATGTTAATGGGCGCAACAGGCATATCATTGCAAATGCGGGGTAAAACAATTGTATCAACAACAAAATTGCACTCCCGCTTTACTATAGATCGAAGAGAAAGGGTAAGAGAGCCCTCAGCAGAGGTACTCTCCATAGAACCTAGCCCGTTGACTTGAATCGAAGCGGGCGTAGGTCGGAAGCCAAGGCGTTTTACAGCCTTGCTCGCAATGAATGATGTCATGCTACCAGAATCTAGCAGACATCGCAAAGTTTGATAAGAACCATGCTTATCTAATACCTCAACTAAAGCGGTAGAGGACAACACATTTGAATTGTATGACAAAAGTGAACTATGACAAGAAGTCTGCGGTAGAGAAGTTTCGGGACTTTCAACAGTATTAATGGTACTGGATCCACCACCAGATGTGGAGGCCATGTTTGCTCTAGATTTAGACCGAATGCCTGAATCACCACGATTTACAAAATGAAGCAATGTGTGATGGCTTTGTCCGCAGTTGCGGCAAGTGGATAAAGATTTACAGCGATTCGACTGATGAGAATCGCTCAAGCAATTAAAACAAAGTCTAAAATCTTTAACAAACTTAAACCGCGCGGATACTGATTTGTTCAAGAATTCAGAACATTTGTAAATCGCATGATCGGATTTACAAACTAAACAATTTCTATTCTTAGTGACCAACAAAGTTGTAGTGAACCGGGAAGAATGTTGCTTTGAATTCAAAGGTAACTTTTTGTCAACACTTCGCTTTGCCTTGCGGGATAATTCAACATGTTCAAAGGCATCACAATGCTTCGACAAAAAATCAACACTTCCGAACGGATCGGAAAGTCATCTTGAGCGGTCACAGTACCATGGTAAAGTTCAAACTTAGCGGCTAAATTCTTTGGAACTCGTTTCAACATCATCTGAACGATACAAATATCCCACTGATTTACTGGTAAACCCAAATTCTTCAGTGCTTCCAAATTATCATTGAAGTCATCCAATTACTTCCGAACCTCTGACGGGCTATCTGAAGTTAGTTGGAGGAATTGTTCTAAAGCTGACCGCGATTAAACGAGTTCGCTTGAATTTTTTCAAAAGTGTTTCATAAGCACTCACGTAATTGTTTTGTGTTAGTTTAAAATTCCTAATAGCCTCAAAAGCAGGCCCTTTTAAAGCTAACTGCAAATATTTGAACTTCTGCATAGCACTGAGTTTTTCATTATTGTGAATTAATGAATCAAACAAATCAATAAAAGTACCAAATTCCAATATGTCTCCACTAAATGAAGGCAAATCAATTCGCGGCAAAGCAACACTTTCCTGTTCCCGAGCTATATATTGTGGCGTAGAATTCTGAACAGATTTCAGTTTAACAAAAATAGACCTAATTGAATAAAACAATTTTTCAAATTTATTGCGAATGTCATCCTCAAAGTCAAAATCATCGTTTGCATCTGAAATTAATCCAACAATGGAATTGTGATGTTTAAAAAACTCTAAATGGATTGAATCAACCATATCAATCATGCTAAAAAACAATTCAACGTCGTCACCTCTTAAGGCTTTCTCCGCAGCAAAATAAATATCTTCTAATCTTTTAAACTCCGATTGTCGATGATTTTTAAATTTTCGTAAATTTTCAGCGGTTTTTGATATCTTAACAATAAATTAAAATCACTGTAACGCCACTGAACCAATCTAACACGATAGAACGAAACAAAATACTATTCCAAAAATGTACAATTTTTTACTGTTGAAGTAGTAAAATATCTGATCAAATGTCAAATAAATTCAAAACAATTTAGCAAATAACCAAAACAAACAAAACGAGCTCTTGTAAGTTTTTAAGGCGGCAAAAAAATTGCGTTTTATTTCCAACGGAATTAGTGAATATCCCGAACTTTCATACTCTTCTAACAAATAAAGAAACGAAAATTCAATGCGGTTTTCAACAATAATTGCAACGAAAAATCAATGTTTTGATCATTAAACTTTGCACGAAATTAACTCAAATGTATCCGGCCCGGAGTTGGACCAAATTATGTAATTTATTCGATAATCTTTGCACGAAATTAACTTAAATTGCATCCGGCTCGGACCAAAATTATGGAATGTCTTCGATGGCACATTCCATAGAGAATATGCAAAAAAACGTATGTATGAATTAGATGTTGCGGTTTTAGTTCAATGCTGGTTCAATGCAAGTATATAATTGGCCAAGTACCTTTAGCGGAACAATCAATAAACACGTGCCGTCACATAAACGAACCACCAAATGAAAGTTATCACTAACCTTTTATGTCGAAGCTCTGGTGTTTTCTTGGGTGTTCTTTCTTCAGAGGCTAGCCCCATAACAGCAGGAACAGTTTCTTAAAGCTTCGTCTGGACAACACGTTACACAAAAAAATAGCGACGAAATGTTCACTGATTGAGCAAACAAAAATTGCGGGTTTAACAACAAATGATGCGCTTTTGTAAACACAAAAGAAACAAAATGAAAGCGGTTTAGCGGTCGTTACGAACGGAGCTAAGAACTCGCGGACTCGTAACACTATAACAACAAAAACGGCGTCTCTTCAGACGGAATCAAAAAATGTGTCCGAATAATTCGGAGCACAATACACGAACCTCCCAAGCGTCTAAACAGCTAGGGAACCGAAACACGAATGTCAATACTGTCTATATTTTACACGCAAAAAACACTTACAATTAGCATTAGCGCGACGGAATGTTTTAGAAAAGGTGCAGAAGTTTAAATATCAATGAAGTAATTCAATCAAATTGAACACAATACACTAAACAAATTGCGGGAACGCACCAATTTTTTGTGGTGACTCATTCCTTTATTATTCACGCTACAAGCAAATCTAATTCTTAGCGCGACGTTGCCACATTGACAATAATTTACTAAACATGTATATCAAATTTTCTTGCTTATTAAGGCCTTTAGACCATAGTGTTATAAGAGTTTTTTGTTTTGTTTGGTGGGTACTATCTGCACCTAAAATATATGTAGTCAAACTATTTACACCCTATATATATATTTTATATTACGATTTTCAAAATTCACTTTTTAAAAACAATTTATTTAATTAAACACAAAAATAATAATAACAACTTTCAACTATAAGAATATAAGTCAACTAATCATCTAACGACTGAAGGTCCTACACTAGTATTTATAACATTACAAAATGATGAGTCGACACGCATGTTAAACAAAGACAATTTAAGCGTGTCGTTTCAAAATGGATGGTCATCAGTTTTTATGTGAACTGAAAAATAAGAAGTGTACAGTTTTGGTTACCAAGTATAAATGAAAAAAAGTCGAACGTGATAAAAATGACTAACAAGTATCATATTACAATGTGGGAATAATGACAGTATTTGACCTTATAATTAGAAGTAAATTTAATATAAAGTCTGTTTAAATACTTATATAACATATATATGGATCATGTGTTTGATAATGTTAGCATGCAAAATAGAACGATTTTATTCGTGTTTACAAAATTTATACTAAATTTTATTTCAGGGGACATTGTAGATAAATTATTGGTCTCTTTCGCAAGATTGTCGCAACAAATAAATTATATGCCAGTGAAACTAACCAAATATTGTAGAAACAGATGTACTGGTGTGGCACACTGAGTGGCATCTGACCTCTAACATATTCACAAGCTAGTATAAAACGTTACTCGTTTAAGCACTAAAATTGTAATAAGAGCATGATAACTGTTTCTAATCTCGTTATGTGACGGGTAGTTTGTAATGAATGAATTCTTTTTCTCTATCATTACTGCTGGCAATTAAGTAAAACAAATCTTTCAAAGTTTTGAAATTATGAATTAATTAATATATTTGAGCAATAGTTCTAAAGGACTTAGTGAAAAATATACGGTTTAATTTAGTTAGAAAAATCTCTATATAGAATATGACAATTATTGTTATAAATTGAACTCAATATGAAACACATTTTAATTTATAAGAACTTAACTCTCAGCTTACCCATATTATAAGAATATACTAAATTAAATAATTGTATGATACCATAATGTTGCTATCCAGTACACCACATGTCCCAGATTAAAAAAGTAAATGTTTTACTAATTCAGCAATAGAAAAGGCCTTATGCTATGATAGTAGCTTCTGAAGACTTTCGAAGAAATTTAATATTCATCTACAGAATTTGTAAAGTGAATCTAAAGAAGAAGTTAGTTCGACAATGTTTAATTTAAATCAGCAATTATGCACAGTTAGACAATTAATAGAAATATTCATTTTAATTCACACATGTAACCTGTGTTTGCATATTACACTTTTAAAATGCAATTTGCAGTTTAAACAAATTGCTAATAAAAGTCCCTAAATCATTTAAATTATTTCTGCAGAATCTTTGAACATCTATTAAAAAAAACTCCAAAAAATCTTAACCTTCAGACCTGCACATTTATTAGCTGTAATTTACTAGCTATACACATTATTTCTTTATATATGGTGCGAGCTCTCAATAAAAAGAAATAGCGAAAATTGCAGTTTCATACATGAGTATGTATACTATAAATAAAACTGTCCTTCTTTACCAACTCTTTTTGCTGAATAATGAGTATCTGTTTTCTCTATACCTTCTTTGAAAAATACTGTAAACTAGCTGGTGTCTTATCGGACATGTTAAAAGAAAAATAAATAACTGCAGAAAATATTTCCAAACTACTACCCCATTCAAATCGTCACTAGTACAAAGTGAAATCCCTTCACTTGGCACTTCATTTCCTCCTCAGAACTTGAAACCAAACACTACTTTAAATGTCCATTCCATTTGAATAAAATTTCCTCCTTTTCGCAAGAATAATCTATCACGGCGTTTTTCCTCCAAGGATAAGGAAATTTACATTGCCCCTTCTTTGTCCTGAGTAGGGTCATTCGAGTTATTCGTTCAATTCTCGCATAGTGTAACACAACGTTTCATTTTTACGGTATTGGATGTCCTTCCGAATCCTTTTTTACGGTGACTGAATCCGCATTTGGTGTTTTTCGATTGAATAGTAATCGCATCAGGCTCTTAAGTTTGAATTGTTTTGATTTCTTTCTCTATAAAAGTAAAAAAAAGTATCTTTATATATATATATATATATATATATATATATATATATATATTCTCCAAGTTTCCTTGGACTTCCATCGTCTTGAAAAGGTTAATCTCACAGCATTTCAATAGCTTTGTATCTGCTATCGTCATCAGGTGAACGATGGGAAATTCAGTTTATCCGTGGTATTTATACCTTTAATCGGTTATGCGTCACCGGTCATCGTCATTGGGTCTCATCCGGTCCAATCAGAGTCGTCGTATCTGGCGGTTGGTTGTCGTTGATGCCTAGCGACAGTGGCCGAAGAAATGGTTTCCAAATGTTTTTAATTTGGACGCTGGGCTCGCTAATTATATTCTCGTTCGAGATTATATATGCTGTCTCTATAGATTTTCTTTGTCTATCCAATGTAAAGATTGCCACATTCACAAGGTATACTGTATATGCAGTTATTTGGTATTGGTGAAGCATCCGGCCTCGTTCTTGTAATCATGCTGCTTAGAGTGTTGCTGTTTTTGAAAATCATTCTGATTCCATATCTTTGTGCAATTCGTCTAGATGGTTGGCATCTGTTTAGGTGCTCCAGGAATGCCTGTAGTTGTGTCTCTTCGTGTTGCCAAATGATGAACGTGTCATCGACATATCTTAACCATAGCTTGGGCTGCTTCTCGTATCTCTTCAGTGCATGTTCTTTGTTCTTTGTCTTTTTCTCTGTAAATTACCTAAGCTTTAAACACAATGAGTGACAGCAGACAGCCCAGAAGGACTTCTTTTTCTATTTTAAAAGGACATTGATTGTCTATTCTTAGGGCTAGTTTACTGTTTACGTACATGGCGAGCCAGCAAGTTTAGTATGGAGTAGGTAAAAATATGTTTGTTAGGTTCACTGCAGACTTGCAATCTGCAGTAATAATAATCCAAAAATTGATTTACGTCTTTAATTGGAGTTAAGAATCATAATTAGGTAAATATTTTTTATTAAATGGAGGACAATAAAATTGCTAAGAAAGTCCTGTATATTATAAACAGAAATTATGTAGGCTTGAAAATTGATTTGTTTCTTTATTACCTTAAATGAATAGAAAAAAAAGTATATTCATTTTAGGAGAATTAAATTATCGGATGGAGTGCAGGTGGCAAATTGTTTATTATAAAAATTTACCCACTTATTGTGGGACTGACTGTAAGAAGTGTCTAAGAAGTTCTATTTATTGTAATGTGCTGTCGAGGCCTGGAATAGTTTGTAGAACTGGCATATGCATTTGCAATAGTTACGACTTTTGAAACTAACATCGGCAGTCCTTGTTACGGAAAAATATTAGTTCATGTTACCTCTGATAAATAGTTGCTTTTTGTTCAAGTCATTTGATAATGGTAATTTTCCTGGAGAATCTTGAAGATAATTAATACAGTTGCTACCTATTTAGCTTTCATTATAATTAAATTGAGTAATAATCTTAAATAATTACAGCCAAATAATATATAAATAGAATTCAATTAAACAAATATTTTCTGACTGTTAAGTTTCGAAAGAGGAATTGAAAATACTTATCTGCAAATGTAGGTTTTCTGTATATATTAATAATTTTAAATGTATTATTAAACGATTATAATACATAAGTGTCGTGCAAAATTATTTAGGATGATTCCAGCATCTGACAACATTGATAAATTGACATTTAGAACAACTAAAATGCGATTCTTCAACTAACCAAAATAATTAATAAAAAGTGTAGGTCGCCGCAGTTGACAGCTTAGATTTCTGTCAATAATTTTCGGTAGCAAATTTTAAAAACAAAATCGATTTAATTAATTCTATTAATCAATTAATTTAAAAAATATCACTTTATTAACCACAAAATAATTAGTGGAAATATTTAGCATTTAATTGTGTAAACATAAAATTACAATTAATATTCTAAAAATAAAATGTGAAATTGTCCTTTATTTCGATAATGCTATATTATCTTAGATGGGGCACTGTTGTTCTCGTTTTTAATTTGATTTGGAGAATTTCGTGGAGAAGTCGAAATCTGGTGGATTTAGCGAAGTTGCGAATGGAGGAAATTCGTTTTAGTAATGGTGAAGCGGCGATAGCAAACCAGATTGTTATTTGAAGTTGGAAATTTAGTTAGAATACTCCAGCAGGGGAAGGTTGTATTCTTTTTGTAAACAAACTCTTCTGAAGGTTTCGAAATTGTGTGTCAAGAAATGCAACATCGTTAAAAGTTATTGCTTTCGATCGCGCCATATTCGTGCTTATTCCTACCATACACATATTCTATGTATTATTGTTAAATTTTCTTTGAAGTATAAGATGCAAAGGATAAACGATGAAATAGTTTCAGGCAATATTGCGAATGCTAGCGGTATAGGCAATTGGAATATCTTTCCGAAATTCCAGCAATAACATTTTGTGCAGGCAAACAGTTTTGGCAAATTTCCTTTTTTAAGTGCTATAACCGCTGCATGACTACTTTCATGTTTATTTGGTGTTATTGCCCAAAATAACATAAAAGTAATCAAGAATATGACACAAACAACGTTTAAAAGCTGCATGATATTTAGGAACTATAATAATTTAATAATGGAAGAAAAATTTCGAAAGTAAAGTTATTTAGAGTAGACCTGAAAGAATAAAAATGGAAATAAAAGAGCCTTAAAAATATATACATGAATACATATATATATATATATATATATATATATATATATATATATATATATATATATAAATATATATGTATGTATGTATATATGTATATACTATATCAAAATCTGTATGCTTTCATGGCCGTTCTCATGAATAAACATATGTTTTCCTGACTCTCTTGGCGAGAAGAAATACGTTTCTATATACTACGGGAGAATAACCAGAAAAACAATTACTTTGTTTTTTATTTTTAGCAAGATATCTTATTAAAAATCGAAATCCTGATTTGATGGCAGACATCACTTTCCGAAGTAATGAATTATAAATTGAGGTTTAATGTTTTGCCATAGCTTACTGCATTCAGTGTTTCCAAGGTCACTATTTAGTTTTGCCTAATTGATATATCGTCGAAATGATTAATGGTTGTTCTGAAGCTCTACTTATAACTGTCGAACTATAAACTTGCTCAAGTGGTAACGTTTATAAGGAATTATGCTTAATTTAATGTATAGGTTGCAAGTTAACTAGTTATGAAGCGATTTACTAGTAATAAGAAAGTTATTGGATATTAGGATGAAACATTAAATTTTGTACGAAATTGTTTGCAACTTTGCATATAATTTAACTCCATTAACAATTTATTTCTAGAGTAAATTTTGTTGGAGATACATTAATCAGACCAAAAATTAGGTCGTTATTGAGCTATGAGATTTTGCTTGTATGGTACCTCTACTTTTTCCTCAATAATATACGAAAATGAATTACAAATACGAAGATGCTCCTCTTATGAGAACTGTATAGACTAACAATTGTACGCCGCAAATTTTATGCTCATTTTTGGATTTTATACTGCCTGAATGTTCCGCATTAGGGATATTCATATTTCCAGTTAGATTTTACTCATCAACATATTGATAACGGATTCATACGTTCACGAACGAAACATGAAAAAGCGAACTATATTTACTAATACAGAATATAGTAAATAAGCATGCTACTGAATCAACGTAACAAAATAATAGAACCAGTAACATTTTATACGAAAACAATTTATTTTCAACTAATCTATGAATTCGAGGTCTCATTATTTTGTACACAAGACAAAATTTATGATATGTATTGTTCCCACAATAGAATGTCCTCTCGAAGACTTATTTATGTATTTGATATATAACAGTAAATTTGTAGACGCGTGAGGTACGACCGACATTTAGGATTTTCGGGGAAACTAGTACACAGAGGTTCCGAATCTGAAGCCGATCCGTATAATTGCTGTTCTTCCGTAACTCACAATAAAATTTTCAGGTTACATCACCTGTCAGAAATATTGAATACACTTTTCGAGGTGTCATTCTTCTGTACCCAAGACAATATATATGATATATATTGTTTCTGGTTGGGAACTTTCATCAGTTGGGCTTCCCACGATAGAATTACATTCTAACCAAATAGTAACGGAAGAACAGCAATTACAGGGAACAGCTCCAGATTTGGAACCTCTGTGTGCTAGTTTCCCGGAAAATCCTAGATGTCGATCTTACATCTCGCGTCTACAAATTTACTGTTATGTTTCAAATATATTAATAAGTTTGAAGATGTAAAGACCGACATCAAGGATTTTCGGGGAAAATACATAAAGAAGTGTTCGAGAGGACATTTAATTGTGGGCAACGCAACTGATGAAGGTTCCCTAACCATATATATATATATATATTGTCTTGCATATAAAAGAATGACACCTCGAAGAGAATATAAATAAGTGTTCGAGAGGACATTCAATTGTGGGAAGCGCAACTGATGAATGTTCCCAATTAGAATATATATATATATATATATATATATATATATATATATATATATATATGTTTGTGTATACTGTTTCACGGATGGAAATATGTGGTATATAAGTAAAGTTACTTAGTATCTTTTGAGAAAGCCAAATATGATTTTGGCGAAACGTCAAGTGATTTTTCAAACGAATACAAACGAACGGATGTACACCGGAATAAATCATCAACCATATATATATATATATATATATATATATATATATATATATATATATATATATATATTGTCTGGCGTACAAAAGAATGACACCTCGAAGAGAGTATTCAATATCTCGGACAGGTGAAATAACCTGAAAATTTTATCGTGACATTCTAACCTCGGAGTTACGGAAGAACAGCAGTTATACTGAACGAATCTAGATTCGGAACCTCTGTGTGTTAGTTTCCCCGAAAATCCTAGATGTCGGTCTTGCATCTTGCGTCTACTAATCTATGAATTTTGAATTGCGTTTTATGTCGACGATATGTTTATTGTTTGGAAACCGGTTTCGGAATTTATGCATAAATTATTTTAAACGACATGAACTGCAAAGAACCAACTATATAATTCACATTAGAAAATAAACAAATAACCTATTTACACTTTTTAGATATTGTTAAAACCTTTTATTGTACGCTGCCAAAATAGGAAACCTTCGAGACATAAATCATCCAAAATAAATATTAATTTTGCGAATAAATAAACTTTAAAAAAGATTCATTGTAATATTTACTCAAAGTATTAGTTTAGTACTGATTATTAACTTTTGGTATAAACATAAAGAATATCTATTTTTGTTGTAAATTAATTGTTTTCAAACCCACGGATCCTGAAACAATATTGAAAGAACGAAAACACAATCATCATTTCATACAGAAATCTACGAGAAACCGACGCGCAGTAACAGAATGTCAACTTTAATTTTAATCCATGGTATGGTATTGAATAGACGGTCGCTGTCTTTACAGAATTTCCATATGGTTACTAATTTAGGGTCTGGTGGTTGAGAATCTAACCGTTTTTGTAAGGATAGCCTTTTAGTAACCTAAGTTTTAGCCAACTTAAAATATATTGTGCGTTCACAGCGAAAAAAATCTATTCTCTTCACATAGTTTCCTTAAAATTAAATTAACTAACAGATGCTTTACAAACCAAGCAAACAGATCTCTCCAAAATTAAGTTCTTTCCTCATCAAGATTCACATACTTGTGATCTTCCGGCTCAAGAAAATTTCAATAAATATGATATTACTGCAGTTTAGTTACAAATTTATGTTTTTGTTCAATTCATAAACAATTGCATTTAATTACATTATTTAATCATAAGTCTTAAACACAAGAATCAGCGTTTATAGATGTGGAAAAAGCTGAGCAGCAAGTTGACAAATCTAACATTATCGGGGCTCATACGATTCAATCTCTTAAGGTCATGGTAACAAAAATGAAAATTTATTTGCAAAAATTATTAACACTGATATATAAGCGATTTTTTCAAATTATTGCTAATTAAAATTGTATACCTTTTAAAATGAATTCGAAAGTTTTCTAGTAAGTAATACATTTTAGCTTAGAGAAGGGACACACATTTTTTTCGACAATTTTAGTTATTTGTTATTTATTAATAGACACGGTTTTTAAACGGTTTAATTTAGATTGCCCTGTTTATTTATTTGTTTGGGTCAAATCTAATACTTAAAATTTCACCCCCTTCCTGTTGACAGATTGATCTGATATTTGGCGCACATATTAAGTTCTGGTGACAATACATGTTAATACATTTTCTTACATTGTAAATACAAGATGGCCGCCACTTCTAAATGCCGTATACCATATTCATTCCCAACTATCTCAATACGGGTATCAAATAAAAGGTCTAGATCAAAAGATGAAAGTTCACTTTGAAAAACAAAAGAAAATACAATATGGCGAATTAACTATATATTTTTTCACACAACTTCAATAAACCTAACCTACCTAAGTCAAGATTTTGTATCGTGCCGAGAACTGTATGGCGTTAGGGTGGCTAAAAATGATACGTCGTTAACGGTACACCATTCAAGTTAAGAAAATTAAAATGTGCCGAGGACTGTGCGGCATTAGAGTGGATATAAATTAAATGTCGTTAGCGTTTTCCGATCAAGATTTGGGGGCATCTTGTTGCATATAGCATTGCCCCTCTATTGGACCTCTAAGAGGAGGGAGGTCGACCGTTTGATGTTCATTACTCGGGGGACCAACAATAATAAAACAGAAACTGCAACACAGCGAAAAAGAAGGCCTGAAAAGGCGAAAGAAAAATATAGAGCAAAACCTGCAAAAGTGAATAAAAATGAAATTCATAGTTGAGTACAAAAACCGAGATGACAGTTAGCATCAGAAACACCAGAGCAACGTGAGGCAAGGTTGGCAGGGCAAAGTGAAAGACAAAGGCATCTGGTAGCATCAGAAGCACCTAAGCAACGTGAAACTAGATTACCAGTATGATCAGTGGTATAATCTAACAAAATAAAAAACTAAAAGTTTGAAAGTAAATTTAAAAAAAAGTTTTATGTTAAACGGTTTTATTCACAATGAAAACAATTTTGCTGTAAATAATGTACTAAAAACTAATTCGGTAAGTCGTAGGTAGTCATCAGATCACTCTCCTCATAAATCTAGAGCATTGTCTTCTAAACGTTGTTTGTAGCATATTCTTGATTACTTTTATGTTTTTTTGGGCAATAACACCACAATAGAAATAAAACGACGTACATTTAAAATGTCATAAATCAAATTTTCATTTTGCAATCTACATCAATAAATATAAAGCCATTGACAACGAAGTCAGAATAGACTTTGAAACGTTTGGTATTCCTGCAATATACGTCGTTTTATTTCTATTGTGGTGTTATTGCCCAAAAAAACATAAAAGTAATCTAGAGCATTAATCAGAAAAAAAATCGATCATTAATCAAATTTCTATCAAGTCAACCCCTATTTAATTATAAATGTAATTTACCTACATATTTACTCAGGTTACGTTACGCCCAACTATGTCATTTTTTTGTCTGATTAATGCTCTACATTGATGAGGTGGTGTGATGAGTGGTACCTACGACCTATTGAACTATTTTTAAGCCCTTATTACATTATTAAGATCAATATTGTCTTAATTTAAAATAAAACCGCTTAACTTACTAATCTTTTTTACTTAATTTATATATTGTAAATTTAATATCTTAAATGAGTTTTTCTATCACCAATTTGGACTATTAGCAAAAGATGGTAATGTGAATACATCTAATTATACTAAGGCGTACACTTCCACTTAGTTTCTTATATTATAGGATCTGCCAGTCATTCCTGAGTAATATAATGTTAAGGAGATAGACGTAATGTTTGTTTAAAACATAGCAAAATTATTATACAATAATAAAAAAGGATAAAGTTATATTTGAGGTCTCGGATGATATTGTTTTTGTAACAGTGATATTAATCATTAGAATAACATCCCTTATTTGGGTTGTTATCAAAATGATGTATGAACTGGCACTAAATTATTACTCGCCATATTCGCAAACATTAAGTTCGTGATTGTTTATAGGGCTGTTAAAAACACGAGATTTTTCACAATTATAATGCACCTTCTAAATGGAATATATAATAATTTAACTCAACCACTGCCCTTTATATAGCTCACTTAAGTATTTTGTCTATATACATGCAGAATGCGATGTTTCAGGTTTTGTAGCTCTCACATTCGCAGCCCGTAAAACTTATTCATTAACATTCAGAAAATAATTGATTCAACCACTTCTCTAAGCTGCCTGACATTCAAACAAATTCTCGGCGTGAATGCGTAGGCTCTATCTGTTTCTACAAGCCTGAAAAACATGGAAGCATTTATAATGCAAATGATATGTCAACAGGGCGTATGAAAGGAAAGAATTCTCATTATGCTCAACTTATTTGCAATTTTTTAGACACACAGAGAGGGCGTGAATTTCAAAAAGGCAACCGGCTGTATTAGAATTACAAACAAGTTCGTATGTTTTCCAGATTTGTCACAAACTGTTCCGGTGCTCTTCCGAGCACAGATACTATATTTAGAAAAGAAAAAAACCTTGGAGAACTTCACAGAAAAGGAAAAGAATCGAAACTTTTTTTGAAACTACCTAGGGAAGTTTGTACAGCATGTATAAAGTTCCTGACTTAGAATAAGGAAAGGGCAACAATTGTGACACCCAAGAAATAACTTCTGCAAAAGTTGAGAGAAGATTGTTTTTTGTATTGCTTTCACCGACTTTACGGCAACTGACTTTGAAAACAAATCTGCGGTGTTAAAAAATTCTAAGTAAATGAGATATTTTCAACTGTATACGGCGTTAATTTGTTGTAAAGTGGGTAATTTTAATGAAAAGAAAACTAGTATTGTTTACAAACATTATGGAGAAGAAGAAGGATACAGAAGCAACAATAAAATAGGTTAAATTGCAATCTTAAAACAAAAAAAAGTTACTATAAATTGTAGTAAAATAGTACAATTTTAATATAATAGTATATTTGTAAATATTAAATATAAGATAAGCTATAGAAAAAATATTTTTGATTTCATAAACCGAAATTTTGGATTAGGACATCGCTATAAAAATAAGTTAAAGATAAAATCATCCGGTATAATGAGTAAATTAAATGAAATAAAAGGTGAGTTTTTTATAGCAAGCAGTTAGATAGGAAAAAGTGGTTGTTAAGGTGATTGGAAAACAATGGGGAGTTGACAAGAATTTTTTTTTGCAGTATCAAGGAAGAAGAAAAATCTTCTAATTATTGAATTATATAATGTAGAAATCCGTGAAAAGCTGTACAAATTTGTTCCTGGAAGAAACTGAAACTAAGTTCACAGGAATAGCCGTTGAAGTAGTACAACCTGAATGACAAAACAAAAAATCATTCACAAAATATATCCATTGATGCAGTTTTAACCTGGATGAGAATGTTAGTATGGAAATTGGAAATAAGCAGAGGTAGGTGTAAGAAGTCTTTGAAGAAAGAAATAGTTTGGTGTTAAAGAGAAACTGTAAGTAATTTATTTGCCTATTTGTTAAAAAGACAGTATTTGAATTAATATGTACATTTCATAGATGACAATAATAAGAAATTTAAGGCATTAGAGTAAATAACGAATGAATGTGTTTTGAAAGGTTTATTTTAATAGGGTTAGTTTTATATTATTTATTGAAAATATTAAACTTGGATGATTAAGTATATATGGATTTTTAATTGTGACAGAACTTGAGTTGTGGGCGGTAAATGATAGTATATAAGTAATATTAAATAATAATGAAATTATATGAAACAATATCAATACAAAGTTAACAAATTTAATTGTCACCTAGAGTGAAACAGTAATGCCAGAACCCAAGATACGGAGAAAATAAGAGTCAAGAAGGTAAGAAAACAATATATATAAAGTGTTATTTAATAAATGCCATGAAATAAAAATTTAAAGTAAGTCAGCCGAAAAATATAAAACATATATATATATATATATATATATATATATATATATATATTAGCTGTCAGCGTAATATGATACCGTTGCATCATACACGTGTGTACAATTCACACCTAACATATATATATATATATATATATATATATATATATATATATATATGTTTTTAAGTTCCCGAAAACCAGCTTTTATTAAATCATAAATAGAACCGAAGCGATCCCACGGTCGTCATTATAATATTTTATTCTGTCCAGTTAGTTTTAAGTTCAATTTACATTTCATTATTTTAACAAGTTTAAAAGTGTTAATTTTTTGATTTTTATGTTTTGAATAAAATATATTTTTTTAAAAATCTTAAGTGAAATCAAAGATATAAAATTGGCGCAGTCAGTAGAATTGTCCAACACAGTTAGAACACGTGTATACTAACTGACTGTAGAGATTTCCAAATCATCGTGGACAATACCTACCTGTTTGAGACAGCAACTGTAGCAGCAGAGACCAGGAACACGCAACGATACAGCTAACCAGTCGACGCTTCCGCAGAACAAGTCCTATGCCTAGGGTAGTAATAACGTATGTAGAAACATCTCGTTTTTGATTCAATTATTTACCAATTGAAACGATTTTTATATTTATTTTTATATTATTATTATTATCAGTTCTCTTGTTTAAAATACACATATTTCTTATTCCTTCAAACCATAATTCAAGCTATTGAATATTTTTTTTACGAATTTATTATAATTCTTCATTATTTTACCTCGCTTTTTTTTATTTTCGCAAACTGCTGAATTTATTTAATCAATTTACTCATACTACAATTTGAATTTTGATAATTTTGTGTGACTTTGCTTACTTTCATTTTACGGCTTTATTTAAATTTTATTTCTCGTAACACTTGAATATTTGAAATGGCAACTATAAGACAAGGTGTTGCGACTCCTACTGTAGAGCCATACAAAATATCCGAAATTTTCGCAATAATTCCGGAATATGCCGGAAACCCCATATTCTTGAACACTTTCATCTCTTCATGCCAAACTGCGTACAGTATGGCAACCGACTATCAACAAGTACTTTTAATATTGCACATAAAAAATAAACTTCGCGGCAGAGCTGCCGAATTTATAAATTCTCGCAACCCGACTCAATTAACTGAAATTCAGACACTCTTAGAGAACCACTTTGGAGATCCTAGAGATCTCTCAGCATTCATTCAAGATCTTCAAAGAATGAGGCAATTAAATACTGAATTCCCCATAATATTTTCAGCCCGACTACAAACCCACCAAGCAAAAATGCTTGCTGCGGTTAACAAACAGAACTTGACTCAAAAAAAAAACAGGCACAAATCGACCTGATCGAATCAATGGCACTAAATAGCCTCCAAACAGGCTTAGAGCCGAAGATAGGACAACTAGTTCGTGCTAGCGATCCTAAAGATATTCTGACCGCTGTTTCACGCATTAAACGTGAACTCAGACACCATCATTTATAAACTCAGAAGTTTTCGAATTTTAGAAACCAAGGTCCACCTCCTCGAAAACCCAACCAGTTTCCAGTATAAAAACAATGTTCATTCTGTAAAAGAATGGGGCATACTGTTAACGAGTGTCTCACCAAATCGAGACAAATGCAAAAAAACAAAATTACGGACCCAACTTTTCGAATGTGCTTCCTAACTCATTCTCACAACAACCGGGCCAATTCCAGAATCGGCCACAATTCCAATCCAACACTCAAAATTTCCAGCAGAACAGAAACTTTCAACAACCTCGTCCTTCGACGAATACACAACCCCAAAATTCAGGTCAATATAAACCTAATCAAAACTTTTTCCGGGAACAACGAACACATCACTTAAACAATTCCTATAATTATGGGTACGATCAACCCAATAATAACGTATACGAAACTCAATACCAAAATACTGATTTCGAAAGTTACGACCAAGACTATTCCGATTCGACACAAACCGATTATGACTATTACTTAAAAACAGATAACGCAGAATGTGACAACTACGTTGAAAACACAAATTTTCCCCCGTAAATTTTCAGAACCTCCCTTTCCAAACGGAACCCCCGGAAATCACAGAACTCCAGAACCAAATTCAAACACTAAATCTAGACAGTTTCGACCCGAATTTGAACTTCCCCGAACAGAGCTTTCTATAAGACCGCTTCTGACCGTAAATTCTAAAAATCTATACTACATCACAGATTCCTCTAACACATATAAACTCCTAATAGACACCGGTGCTGGTCTTTCTATTTTCAAACCAGACACCTGCACCCGTTTCAGAGATAGATTTCAGGAAAACGTAGTAATTCAGGGAATCACCAACCAGAAAAATATTATAAATGAATCGACCCTTGTCCCTTTCAACATACAAGATCCACATAAAGTATATATCTGTAACCTCGATATTGAATTCGACGGTTTGTTAGGCTCTGACTTTCTAGAGCACTACAACTGCATTATTGACTTTGACAAAAAACAATTAATAACCAACTTTAAGACACTTCCGCTGTATAAAGTGACAGACGATACAATCAATGCCACTGAATCTATACAATGTCCCCCTTCTTATACGTCCATTAATACAATTTCGATTGAACCCCGTACCGAACAAATCTTTAAACTTAGCTGTAAACTAAGAAACACCGAAGCCCTTCTAACAGGTATGGAAATTGAAAAAGTTCACCTCCCTAATGCTGTTTTTACAGTCGACAGCAAAGGTCAATTTATAACCTCCATTCTAAATGCGAATGCCATCCCTAAAATAGTAAATTTTTCAAATCTAAAACTCGAACCGTTACAAAACTTTTTTGTGAATTCTCTCTCACAAACTACTGCTTTGAACTATAACGAACCCGCCAGACAAGAAGAAATTGTTAGACAACTCCGACTAGAACATTTAAACGACGAAGAGTCAGACTTATTCTTACAATTATGTCTTGACTTTTCAGACATATTCTACCTGGAAGGTGATCATTTATCATTCACAAACGAAATAAAACATAGTATCGATACCAACAACGCGAAACCCGTTTATACAAAATCCTACCGTTATCCCCAAGTTCACAAACAAGAAGTTAAGTCCCAGGTAGCAAAAATGCTCGATGAAGGCATAATACGACCCTCTAATTCGCCTTGGTCCTCTCCTGTCTGGGTGGTACCAAAGAAATTAGACGCCTCTGGAAAACAGAAGTGGCGTGTTGTAGTAGACTACCGCAAACTTAACGAACTTACAGTCAATGACAAGTACCCTCTACCGAACATCTCAGACCTACTAGACCAACTAGGCAAATGCCAGTACTTTACGACCCTTGACCTCGCCTCTGGTTTCCACCAGATAGAAATAGACCCAAAAGACATCGCGAAAACTGCATTCACTGTCGAGAACGGACATGTTGAGTTCGTCCGGATGCCCTTCGGATTGAAGAATGCTCATTCTACCTTTCAAAGGGTGATGGATAACATTCTTATGGGAATCCAGAATGAAAGATGTCTGGTTTACATGGATGACATAATCATTTACTCGCCTACAATACATGACCATCTATGACGACTGACAGACGTATTTAAAAGACTCAGAATGGCTAACCTTAAAATACAGCCTGACAAATGCGAATTTCTCCGCAAGGAGGTCGTTTACTTAGGACATCTTATAAGCAAAGACGGTGTAAAACCCAATCCATCAAAAGTGGACAGTATTTAAACTTTCCACAACCAAAGAACCCTAAAGACATAAAATCTTTCTTAGGGCTTGCTGGTTACTACCGTAGGTTCATTTCTAACTTTGCAAAACAAAACATTGACTTCCACCCCTATACTCATTTACCCAAATTTTGACGAACCGTTTGTACTGACTACAGACGCCAGCGCTTTTGCTATCGGCGCAGTATTATCTCAAGGGCCAATAGGTAAGGATTTACCGATTGGATATGCTTCTAGGACCCTTTGTAAAGCCGAAACCCGGTACTTCACCATTGAGCGAGAGCTCTTAGCCATTGTCTGGGCTGTTAAGCATTTTCGTCCGATAATCTATGGCCGTAAGTTCCTACTACTCATCATCGCCCGTTAACCTGGCTATTTTCTATAAAAGATCCCGGTAGTAGACTTGCCCGATGGAGACTCAAACTAGAAGAATACGACTATGAAATTATTTACAAGCCTGGTAAAGTTAACAAGAACGGTGATGCTTTATCACGGATTAAAATCAACCATCTTGACGAATGTTCATCATTTCAAACAACATCGAAATCAACATCCTTCAAAGTCCTACTCCTAAACCTCGAATCCGAAAACGACAGTCCTGAACCCGAACAAAATGAAATATCTCTTGAGACTATGTCCGAAGAATTTAAAACCTTTATAGAACGTTATAAAACCACTTCTTTAATTGACTACAGCAAAATTGAATTCTCCAACTGCTAACTACTAGACAAAACAAATAAAAACATTTTAATTTTCCCCCAATCATCCAATCTTCAGAAATTTCATCATGACATCTACGAAGATATTTTCGAAGAAGTCGCTGACTTCGAAACCTTTAAAATTAATGTATTCGCCAGTAAAACCGTAAGCAGAAGGCAATATTTCATAACTCCACTTCCAAATGATCCTGAAATTGTCAATGAAGTTCTTTTTGCATCAATATATAAACATCAAGATACTTTATCTCCATCTAAAACATACTGTGTCGAAAACAATCTCAATCTTCCGATTCTAGACATGCTCTCTTTCATTTTCGCTGAAAAGGAAATCAAATGGAAAATTTGCCAAAACCTTACAAAAACCCCCGAAAAGGACGAAATACCGCTGATCCTTGAACGATATCATAACGGGAAAAATAACTTACACCGCGGCATTAACAAAACCGTCCGCCGTATTAAAGAAATGTACACCTGGCCAAGTTTCACAAAAGACATTGAACATTTCGTTAAGAACTGCGAAATTTGTCAAAAAACTAAAGCGTGTCGCAAAAACCTAGACAATCCCCTCGTCATTACGGAAACGCCTAAAACACCATTTGAGCGAATTAATATTGACATACTAGAAATACCTAACAGAAATTATATCTTATCTGTAAGAGACGAACTGACAAAATACTCACAAGCTTATGCTTTGGCAGACAAATCAGCCAAATCAGTTGTCAGTATTATGATGTTATACTTCCAACATTTTGGTACACCATTGCGTATCCATTGTGACTATGGTAGGGAATTTGACAACGGCATATTCAAAGACTTGTGTAAACTGTACGACATTAAATTTCATTCTTCTTTGTTAGAAATGATTCGAATCCATAAAGCCGAAAATCCAGACGAACATCCCCTAAATGTACTCCCGTATGCGGTTATTGCTTACAATAACTCGACAAACAAAACCCATGGCTTTTCGCCTTATGATCTAGTTTTTGGACATACGTCCAGCAGACCACCAGAAACCACCTACAACCATAAGGCACTGATTAGTAAATATATACGAGACTTGAACAATCGCATCTCTTATTACTACAAAGTAGCCCGGCAAAAAACTGACTTACAAAAGCAAAAGGCTAAAGAACGTTTTGATAAACACGTTTCCGACAAATTTCCCGAATTTAAAATTGGTGATAAAGTTTACGTCAAAGAATCCCAAATTAAAGACAAACTTCATAACAAATTCAACGGTCCATTCCAAATTTTAGACATTCACAATAATTCAGCCACACTCTTAAATCTCAAAACAAACCAACGAACGAAAGTTAACTTTGACAGAATGAAACACTATTCTGAAAACTAACTTTCTTTTCAGGTTACTACTGCTGTTCGGATCAGCAGTCTCACAGTTCAACATCAAACTAATAAACAAAACTCTTGGTATTTACTATCACGACGAAACTAGAATAGTCATCTCCAACTATAAATGGACATTACTAGTTCATCGTAACTTGACGATACTCAAAAAAATCTTTGAAAACAACAACAGAATCCTCAAAACATTAGAAAACACTGTCGATCCCATCCCAGGTTTCAAATTTCATGACACAAGTGCATTCCGAATTGATGTACAAACTCACATCAGTCTCTTATCCCAAATTTCAGATTCAATTAAAACTAAATTCTCAGAAATATTCATGGACACTAAAAGATCCAAACGAGGACTATTTAACGGTTTAGGAACTATCTTTAAAGCCATCACTGGAAACCTTGACGCAACCGATGGTGCATTTTTCACAGATAGTATCAACAAACTTAATCAGGGACAAATACAAGTAGAGAATCTCCTAAAAAATCAAATAAGCGTAACTACTTCTATTATCAAAACTTTCAATGAAACTATTCAGAAACTTCAAATTGACGAAACAAACTTTAAGGAAAAGATCGACGCAATCAATTTGGCAATAAATACTCTAAACGACAAAATAGGCCTTATCCAAGCAGTCATTTTTTGGGAATTTGCGAAAAATTAATGGCAAGTTATTAATTTCTTGAGGATAACCTCAGTGATATTTTAAATCCATAACATTCGCTTGCTTAAAAATAATTCATTCCTCAATAATCATAACTGATCATTTGATAAAATCACTACAGGAAATTTCGCAAAATCTTGTCAAAAAAAATCTACCGTTACCCGTCAGATATTCAAGTGTCGCCCAATATTTGGAAGTAATCTAATTAAAAGCGTTTCAAACCAATTCAGATTTAGTGTTTATTTTGAAAATTCCCCTTGTAGAGCAACAACTCTACACCGCCTACCAATTATTCCTATCCCAATTTTAGATGACAGATCTGGTTTCATCATATTCTTTCATTCACCCAAAAATACATTGCGCGAAACGATGATTCTCTAATGTACATACCCATTAAGGACTTGAGTGTATGCAAGCCACTAACTCCACAACAAAAACTGTGTTCTGAGTTATATGCCTACCCCATCGACCCCAATGCACCCTGAGAAGCTCAACTTCTGAAGAACATCCGAAGTGTACCGGAGAGTTGTCAAAGCTCCGTTGTATTCAGTAAAGGATACAATGTCCAAAGACTAGAAACTAACACGTGGATTGTTATAGTGTCCGAGCCCTTACATGTGACAATTAATTGTGCGGGAATAGATACTAAGACAATAGTTTTAACAAACAATACCATTATTCGCTTAAAATCAGACTGCAGTGCTTTCGTGGGAATCACAAAAATACAAGCGGAACCTCAAAAACTTATAAATATTCCCGACAATTCATACCCTGTATTAATCCCTTACAACTGTTGCATTTCTCACCCCGAAAAACTAGATATTCCAGAACTCAAGCCGCTAAAGCTGGATGACTTGAATATGGACGAACTATCCATAGCGAGCCATAAATTGAATCAATACTCCAGGGATCTGGACGACCTTATCAACCAGCCACTTGTAAACAGAAATATATCCTAGTTTACATACGCTACGATTACAACAATCATAATCACTGTTGATGCATTCATTTCAATTAAAATCGTACAACACGTCAAGAAGCCACCAAAGGATGAAAATTCCACTTCAGACAACCTAAGGACCTTCCCAAAACCACTGTCCAGACTCTTGCCGAAATTGAGGCCTGTGATTCAAGATCGATCCCAGATGGACAGCCCAATTTGATTTAAAAGTTGATGTTGTAACATCAACTTTTCTTTATAAGGGGGAGCTGTTAGGTGTGAATTTTACACACGTGTATGATGCAACGGAATCATATTACGCTGACAGCTTCCTGGTACTCCGATGTTAACGTGTGAACGCATCGTGTGAATATCTTTTCGCTGACTTCAGCTTTTATTAAATCATAAATAGAACAGAAGCGATCCCACGGTCGTCATTATAACATTTTATTCTGTCCAGTTAGATTTAAGTTCAATTTACATTTCATTATTTTTACAAGTTTAAAAGTGTTAATTTTTTGATTTTTATGTTTTGAATAAAATATATTTTTTTAAAAAGTCTTAAGTGAAATCAAAGATATATATATATATATATATATATATATATATATATATATATATATATATTATGGAATTTTAATCTAATTATGATTTTTCCATATCTTCACAATTTTTAGTGATTTAATTATTAATTTAAAAATTTTCTTCGGCTAGCATTTTTTTTTATTTATTTAATTTGATTTTATAAAAAATATATATATCATTAGATTATTGATTTATTAATTGTATGCAAATTCAGGCATAACAACTCTCCATCTCAAGTTGAGTTCTGGGCATTAAATAAAAATTATACTTAATTTTCACTTACCTTTTTCTATCTTTATCTTATTTATATTAACTTGAAAAATTTTTTATCATTAATTATTTTTCTTTCTATGTACTTTAAAATTCACTTTAACAACAAATAAATTTGGAAATTAAAAATTTACTATTTTTTTATTATATTTAAAAATGAAATATTTAGAACAATTAACATGAACTCTTTTTAATTATTAACAACATACTTTCAAAATTATCTACTGTATAATTTTTTTTCTTTTAAGTGGAGATAGATTATTTACTCAATCAATAATTAAACTATACAAAAAACTACTTCTAACAAATAATACACATTTTCTTTATTATTTTCAACAGATTATTGTTGGTGCATAAATACCTTATCTATTTAAAAATTGTCCTTCTTAACTTCACTGCTTCTGCATCATTTTCTTCTCCAAGTCGTTTTTCCTCTTGATACAAATATATTCTGTTTACCTTTTCAATACCGCTCCATTATGATTTTTGGTATGCTCTAATGCTGGTTTTGTCGCACTGTATAGTCTATTACCAATCAGCTCTCTGACCACGACTCGAAACTTTGTAATATGTGATTTATGTTCTGTCACTTTTATGGATTTTTTGGTTTTAAACGTACGAGTTCACCAAAATTGCTTTTTCTGAATTTATGAAATTTTAAATTCAAGATGTCTGAACTCTTCTTTATCACAACAAAGTTTGTTGAAACAAAAATTTTCACAAGCGTCTTGATGAGTTTTTTAAAACACGCACACTAACGATGTTTACACTTCGAAGATCAAAATTCAAAAGAAAGTTTGACAGGTTTGTGATTATTTTTATATGATAATCAAAACAAATGAATGTTACTGATTATTTACATAATTATTTTAAAAATAATTTTAATCTATACAAATTTGTTATTACTAATTACATGAATCTACTTTTCTTAAACATATCTATCTATTTGGTTTTCCTATTTATTCAGTATTAACTTTGTAATTTCATTTCAAAGTTTGATCTGTCAGATGAATCTGTAATTTTTAATTTTCTCTCAAAATCTGTTATTTTTCGCCTTCCTATCTAATAAATCATGTTTATTGACTCCTATTCCTTGTATTGATATATTATTATGAAGCTGGATATATTCCAATTTTTTTTATAACTTAAATCTTCCATTCTAAATGTGTTACATTTGTTAATGTTTTCCTTCTATTGATTTCTATTCGTTAATTAATTTACAGTATTTAATTTATAGTTATGGTAATTTACTAATCAATTTATTTTATATATTTTACTGAAATTTAATGACTATAATTGTGATTTCTCTCTTTACATAATAACCCTACCTCTTAACATATTTCCCTGTAGTTTCTTCCTACCTTTTTTTATCCTACCGACACAAATTTTATCCTGCTTACATTCTGTTAATTTAATTTTATATAACTACTATTTTTTTCTTTTTTTAGAGAATGAATGTTTGTCAAATGTCTGGTTACTACGTTTGGATAAGCCTTGGATGTTACTTCACAAGAATTTTAAATTATAAAAGGATTACTTTATTTTTAATAACAGATTCTATTAGTAGTCCAATTACTAAAAATGTATGTCTCTTTTTTTATTATATTTTACTCTATAGATTATTTATTTTCACACATATCAATTTTCTGACTTTACCTTTCTATAGGTAACCAGATTAACCTTTGTTATATACAACATTTATTATTAAATTACTAATTAACTACTTATTCATCTAACTCCACTTTTTCATTATTTATTGAGTAAATATCTTATTCTTACTTTATTTAATTTCCTTATCCTTAAAATTCTTTATCATTAATCCTCTCTGATAGGCTTTGTTATCATAAACTTACATACAATAAACATTGTACTAAGTTTAATAGTTTATTAGCGTCAGACATTGTCCTGTACACCCGTCTTTAATTCTAAAATTTAAAAGTAATTTGAATAAGCTCTAACAATCTGGAAAGTATCTGTAGCACCAAATTTTAGATTAAAAAATGTGTAATTTTATTTGTTTCCTTTTTTGTATTTAACATTTCCATAAAGGAATAAAATAATTGAAAAAATAATATCCTGAAATCAATTGATTTCATAATAAATTGCGATCAGTTCTGGATTTTATTCAGCTGTTGTATTGGGGATCCAGATGTGCTTACTATTGGCCTCAAAGGTGCGCCTTTTTTATGTACTTTTGGCAGCCCATAAAATTTCACACTCAAATACTTAGCCCAATAACTCCAACCATTTGCAGAGGGGCAGACTCTTTCGTGAAAAAATCGACACATTTCATCGAAATACTTAGCAAAACGGTCTTATAACCAGAGTGTCTTCTTGTAAGCTTTGACGTAGTGTCCGTTTTCACCAGCATCCCTATCGACCTCAGCCTCAGATATCAAAACCGAGACAAACAGACGAGGAGCATGAGATTCCAATAAACATGGGTTTCTTTTTTACCGTATGTCAAGGGTACCATGGACAGTATTGCGAGAATTCTACAGAGACACACTATCGATACCAAACCAATACCGACAGAAAAATAAGCACTGTGCTGAGGACTCCGAAAACGAGGATCTCTTTAGAACAACAGAGACTGTACGAGATTCCATGTGCGGCTCTCATATTACCTATGTTACCCCAAAACAAGAAAAAACACCATCCATTGCGGAACACGCCACTACGACGTCATACCGAATAGACTTTGAGAACACCGAAGTACTGGCAAATATTGAACACACTTGTAAGAAAGGCAATTGAAATCGCGAAAAGGCCTCCCAGTCTAAACGCACGCAATGAAATACAGAACTTATAGAATTCTTGGAAAATTGTATAAACATCTTGCCGATCCCGCCCCGCCCTATAACAGCTCAACCGAAAATAATCAATCAGTAAGCTGGAGGCGTGGCCAATGAGCTCCAAGAGCCAATCATACGTAAGCGCTGAACGGTGACTATATTACGGCGGGCACGCTACCGAACTTCTTAGTATTCGAGAAACTAGTCTAGGCATCCCCTATCTACTGTATATATTACCATTTAAAATAAGGAAATTCGTACTTCGCATAATATGCTCCAGATATTCCAACTATATTCTTTTTAATATGTTAACTAAGACTCAATCGTCGTTACTGGTTTGGCAAGTCCATGCTATCCTCGTCTTTTGTTAAATAGAAAAAGACGGACCATATATAACCTTAGGACAAGAAGAGTTAAATATTCTATTCATCTTTTGAAACAGCTAATGCTGATTACTTTTATGTTTTTTTTTTAGCAATAACACCACAATAGAAATAAAACGACGTATATTGCAGGAATACCAAACGTTTCAAAGTCTATTCTGACTTCGTTGTCAATGGCTTTATATTTATTGATGTACCTAGATTGCAAAATGAAAATTTTATTTATGACATTTAAAATTGACATTAGAAAATTTGTTGTTTTTAGATATACAGGTAGCACAAAAAATTCTAAAGATAATTAATTATAGTTAACCAGCTTTCAAATTAGAAGAATTTGAAAGAGTTGTCTTTAGAATTTATAAGTGGCGTTCCTAGGTAAGACTTTGTTATAAGATAGCGCATTCGCCAAAAATGCGATCAAAGAATTCTATTGTTTCAGCGATCCCATTAACGTCATAAGGGAAGACCTAGAAAAAACCTTATGAACTATCCCGATATTGGGTTGTTCAAAAGGAAGTTACCATTAATAATTTCTTCCTTCATTTTCGGTAACCAGATACGATTAAATTCTACAGAAGTAGAAGCGATGCGATCGTCTTCATTCAAAAGAATTAAGGCAGAGTCTTTTATTTTTCGTTTTGTGTTATGTTGTTCTTTGTGAAGTATAGTTGAATTGTCAAATTGTATTTTATGGCCTAGGTCCCAAGCATTTTCACAAATTTTTGATTTTTTTTTTCAAAAAGACAAAAGTAATCAAGAATATGCCACAAACAACGTTTAGAAGCTAATGCTGCTTCAGAGATATGGACTAAACTAAGTATGGGTATTTCCCTGCTCAACTTTTAGATAGATTCATATTTCAGTACATATTGCGTTTATATATCAATTGAAAAATGTATCAAATAAGTAGTTAATTGAAAATAATAGGTGACAGTGAATAAATTTGGCAGATGCCACTCGAAAGAATTAAATTATGACTGAAAGTTCCTCGAAGTTTCCTTCGACTTCCATCGTCTTGAAATTATTGATCTTACAACGTTTCAATAGCTTTGGATCTGCTATCGTCATCAAGTGCATCGTACACCAGAATATTAGATAAAGTAATAAGAGTAGCAAAAGTAATTTATGATGCAGGAGTAATACATACAATTCTAACAATCCCTAAAAATTATGGAACATCATTAATCACAAACTTGGCAAAAAAACTAAAATAACAAAAAATAATACTATCAACTTCGTTTATAACAAAAATAAACAAAAAACAACTGAGTCTAAAAGTAGTTCAGATAATATGAATATTTATTTGTGCAATATAGGATCTGTGTTAAATTAAAACATTCTTCAGTCTCAGAACAAAATCAACACACTTCCCTCTTCAATACTAACGTTTTAGGTTCAACAGAACATATTGAAATAACCAAAATAATTAAGAAACTGAAAGATACTAATGGAGATGTGGACAACATAAATACAGGGACAATTACAAAACCATTATCTTATATACTAAATCAATATATTATTAACTCTATCTGTCCAGAAGCTCTTAAGACGGTGGAAGTCGTTCCAATTTTCGAATCAGGGGACAGACATATTACATCAAACTACAGCCCAATATCACTAATATCAAATATCGCAAAGATCTTTAAGAAAATCATATATGTTAAAATTAGCAAGTTCCTTAAGAAACACAAGATATTATCAGAGAGGCAGTACAAAAAATAGGAACTAAAGATACACTTGACACCACTTGATAAACATGATTTGTAGTAAAATGGACAAAAGTAACCCAATTGCTATAACTTTTCTTTTTATAGCTTCTGATTCAATTATGCACAAGATATTATTTGATAAATATGGTATTCCAGGTAAAGCTCATGAGCTACCGGTTAGCTATCTTGACAATAGGCTCCATCGAGTGAAAGTTAATAATGTCACAAGCCAATTTGGGGAAATTAAAACTCGAGTTCCCGAAAGGACTGTTTTGGGTCCTTTACTCTTCTTCATATATGTAAATGACTTAGTAAAATATTTCCGGACAGATGTAATATTATCATTTGCTGCCGAGACTGCAGTTATATCTCCAGGAAAAAACTGGTCTGGTCTGGTTCTCCACCAGAAACATATTCATTTAGCTTTATTTCAATGGCTTATTTTCAATAAGTTGACCTTAAATATTGAACAAAAAACAATTCAAAAAGTGTTGTTTCATATATAAAAATTGACCTGTTTTAGGGTTTTTCATTCGAATTCACAATTCTGTAGAATATGAATTTATCTGTTATTTTAGGACCTGACTGTATATACAAAGGTGTTCACCCTATACGACACAGTTTCTTAGAAGAGAACGCTGACATATTTTCCAACAAATCTTTGTACTCTTAAGTAGAGTCTTTGTAGGCATGTATCAAATATATTTTGAAATATACATAATGTTTCAACAAAAAAAAATTATTTCAGTTATATTTTTTATAATGATATACCTTATATTTGAGATGAAATTTGGATTATAGTGGTAAAATAGAGGAAAGTTTCTTTCTTAGGTGAGAGTGTAAAAACAAAAATATCCAACAGGCAACCATCTCAACAAATTATTTATTAGTATTACGTTTTTCGAAGGAATGGATCCGTAGCTTATGTAGAAGTGACTGACAACGAAGAAAATCCATTTACAGTAATTGAATTACTTACTGAAAATCTGATTTATTTAAACCCTGGAATAACTAAAATCAGCATTCAGCGTATTTTAAAGAAACATAAATTCCACCCATTTTATATGCAGATATATCGAAGTCTTTTGTAAATGGATTTTTGTCGTAGATTATATTTTAGAAATAGTCATAAAAGCGTTCACTTTCGAGTGTCTTATGGAGTGAGTTAGTGTATGCCTGAATAGTAAATAAATATACTTAGTTCGAAGTTTCATTCCACTGGGTTCACATTAGTTGATTACAGCCAATAAAAAATATTTCTTGTATTGAGATGTTAAGTTGACGTTATTAAAAACTATATTTTAAATAATTTTATCACTTCCTGCTTGGCGGAATGTGTTACCAAACGCCATTATCATCCAGTTCTGAGCTGGAGCAGAGTTCAAAGCTCTTGCTTATTGGAAAGTTACTTGGCAACGATTGTAAAATTCTGATTAAACAAGCACACGAAAACGTTTTCATAAAAATGTATTAAAATACTCAGGAATGAAATTAGTTAATATTGTAATGTGTTTACTATATAATTTGGGTAAGTAGATTTATTTAAAAACTCGAAGGAGTTTCTATAATTTAATTACACTAATTTTACATTTACAGTACTTTATACAATTTATCTTGAACACCTTTTGTTTACTAGACGACAACCAAATACTGAATGAGAAGGATTTAGCAGAATAAGCAGCTCTCGAGAAATTTCCTTCATGGATTCGCGAAGCCTCGGATATCCTCGAGGCGCCAGAAAGACTTCCTCGAAATATCGGATGAACGCTCGTCACGATATGTTGTTGTTTTAATATCTACAAGTCATTAAATTTATAATTTCAAAACAAACAACACACACTTGATTAAAATTAATATAAGCATAGCTTGTTAATAACTTTCAAATATTTCTTCATAATGACTTCATTTAATCCTTTGATACAATAAAAGTATATAAGTTGAAAAAATACCTAATTATTCGATAATTTGTTAATTAATTTCTTCACTGATCCGAAGAAAATTCCTTCATCAAGTCCTGAAAAAAATTATACACTTTTAGGAAAACGTGTAAAGGAACGTCGAGAAGTTTTAAATGATAATGACATTTACTACTTTACGGTTCTGATTTGGCTAATGGTGTCTTGCAAGGGTTATATAAACTTTTAATGTTAAAAAACTTTTAATTGAAGATCTGATTTTTACAGCAACAATGTTTATTATGTAATGAGTGAAGTTGAAAATATTTAGAAACGTTCAAGTGGATTATAAAAATTTTAACATTACATTTCTTAATAAAGAACCAAATGTAATCACCAAGAGATCTCCACCAAGTTTAGCGTTTGTAATTAACTATTAAAAAAATGTAATATTTATTTAAGAGACAACGAATTTCTTCTAACTGGGTATTGCTACATTCAATTTTAGTCATAATTTCATTCTGTTTGTGAGATCTAAGATATGTAGAGTCCTCAAAAGTATATGAGGTGAAGAAACAGTCTTAAAAGTAGTTTATTTTGAAAAGCGATTATGAACCAAAATTTTTGAGTATTGCAATAGTTTCGTTTTTCCTCGCTGAATCAAAGAAACCCATTTTCAGATCAATTGACACATTTAGTCGCAAGATATCTGATGTTTAATCAGAAAAAATATTAAAAGTTTCACTAGTGTCTGACCGTTTTTGTCCAACCTGCTAAGACCTGGAAAACTTCGTGTCATTTGGTAAAACATTCAATATTTAACAATTGAGTTAACGCATGTAAACATAAGATACAATAATACAGAAAAGAACAAATTGTTGAAAAACGTCAAAAATTCTGGAATTTTTATTTACTACATGTTTAATGGTATATTGGTTCCTAACATGTCGAATTAGTATAAATAATACTGAGCAAAGACTCTCTCTGCAAGATTTCTGTGAATTTTTCATAAGGCCAAAAACATTTTTATTTAATCTTATGTTTATCCAAACAAGTTTATTATAATGTGAGTATTCTTTTGTCCAAGATTTCTAGGACTTCTATCGTCATTTTGTGGTTGATCTAACAACCTTTCAATAGCATCCTCTTGCGACTGCGTACCGGTACCATGCACGAAATCGTACCGTCGTCGTGCTTGGGTTCGAGTCCCTTGCCCGCCAAAATGGCTAAACTGCTCAACGAACAGTTGAACGTTGAGAACTTCGTACCTGTGCTGCATCCCAAAGCTTCCCAGCTCATAGCCAACTACGACGAGCACGTATTGGTGTCGGATGTCAAATTCGGCGTTTTGCACCAGGCGTTCGGCCACTTGAACGAAGAGGAGCTGTTCTGCAATAACGTTACCACGCCGTCGTTTGACGAATTCTTGTCACTGTTGGGTCAGAGAATACGACTTAAAGATCACAAAGGTTACCGAGGCGGTTTGGATATCCAGAATAACCACACTGGCGATACGGCAGTCTATGAAGTGTTCAAAGAAAGGGAAATCATGTTCCACGTCTCCACACTTTTACCGTACACGGAGAACGATGCACAACAATTACAGAGAAAACGACACATTGGAACCGACATAGTCAGCATAGTATTTCAAGAAGACAACACCCCGTTCACCCCTGACATGATAGCTTCGCACTTTTTGCACGCTTTCATCGTGGTGCAAGTAATCGACCCAAATTCATCCAATACAAGATATAAAGTAAGCGTTACAGCCCGTGACGACGTTTCGTTCTTCGGACCAACGCTACCAACGCCCGCCATCTTTCGGCACGGGCCAGAATTCTAAGAATTCTTGTTGACCAAACTGATCAACGCTGAGAACGCCTGCTACAAAGCGGAGAAATTCGCCAAATTGGCATTAAGGACTCGAACATCGCTTTTGCAGACGCTGACTGACGAACTCAAACAAAAGACATCAGAATTTTTAGGAGGTAGCGCAAACCTTACCCCAGGCATACCGAAGAGTGACTCCAGACCCGATTCGAGGTTTATCGACACCGTAAAGAAGGCATGGAGTGCTCGAGTGAAGACAAGTCAGAGCGTCGAAAATAATTTGAACATCAACGGTCACGAGAGGCTTTCCAAAAAGGGTAGTTAACCAACCATTTCCGAGTCAACACCATCGAGCGGCAGATCCATTTCCAAATGCTCTACCGCCTCGAACAGCAAGAAGAGTACCACTCACAGTCCGAACTCGTCGACAGCCTCTTCACCAGACCTCACCGCACACGCTCATACCAGGCCAGCCTTGTCCGAAGCCTCTAATGACTCCTCTTTGACGAGCGAAGATCTTGAACAATTGGCTGGAGGCTATATTGACAGCGACACTTGATTGGAAAGTATGTCGAGTGCTGAGACTGCAGCCAAGGCTTGCAGTGTCTGTGAAAGGCCGGGCAGCACGTCAGGTCCGAGCGCTGAACAACTTATACAAGAAGTTACGAGATTGAAGTGCGACAAGTTGGATCTCTTGAGGCAGAATGTGAACTGCCAGAGGGACATCAAGAGATTAAGGGAAAAAGAGTTGGGCCTGAGGGCGATTTAGCTGTGGCTACGAAGAAATTCTTAGATTGCGTGAACTTTAGAAGGATTTCAGCCTTATCGGCGACAGATCTCCAATATAGAAATAAAATCCCCAGGAAATACGTTATTACATGTAAAAGCTTTAGTGGAACTGTACTGCATTTATCTGCATTTTTTTGATTTATGATTAATTTTCGACAAATTTCAGGGGTTTTATGCACGAGAAACACCTATTCGGTTCAAAAAAATAGTGATAAGAAAATAAAAAGGCATCCGGCATCCTTTCTGATCAGTCCTGAGTGCAGTTACTGTACTCTGAACTTTATTCTGTAAGATGAGTAAAAATCAAAAACTCCGAATTATTTTGAGTATTATAATAATAGTTTTTGACTGGATGCCTTTTCGTTTCTTTCATACGTGCAGTGGCTCAAGAAGGGGTCTACAAACTATTTATATTTTATATTCACTTTGATTCAACATACAAAATCAAAATTTAAACAATTAATTACTTAATACTATAAGTGATAATATTTGAATGACAACACGAGATCGTTTCCAGTTGCTTTTATAACATCGAGAAAAGTGCTGATGCAAGTCAGCGATTTTAAACTGGGTAAACGGACTCGTGTAGGTTTCCGGGAAGTTGTTTGCATATAATTCAAGATGAAATTTGATATCCCTGAGAAGGCCCGTACGCTTTGAATTCCGTTGACTTCTTGACTGTGTGAACTAAGTGCTGATATATTTTGCATATAACAACTCCCCTTACACATCAAAAGTTGATGCTATAACATCAACTTTTAGCAACATAAACATTAAATAATATAAAATGATGTTTGAATGGTATACATAATAAGTAATAAGTGTATAAAACGAAATATGATTAAAATAAAATCAAAACATGTTAAAATAAATTAGCAATAAAATAATACGAGTAATAATTAAATGCTTAACCTAAACATATCAATATAAAATATAAAGTAAAAATAAATGTGAATAAAAATACTGTCTAAAAAAATAAAAAGATTAATAATATAAATTAATATTAAAAATAGGTGTTTTTAGACAATATAAAGGATATACCTAAACTTGGGTTAGTTTGAGCGCAATTCACTGTATAACTTATGGGTTCACAAGTAATTATTAGCCATGTATTGGGTACTAGTTTTTGAACGTTGTATCCTTGAGTGAATATTAGTGAGCTTTTACAGTTGTTGGGTACCTTCTGGACATTCATTAGAAGTTGAGCTTTGTGTCAATATGATATGCGTAAAGTTCAGAACATAGTTTCTTACGAGTAACTAACGGTTTACACGCACTTACGACTTTGATCGGAATAAACATTAAAGAATCATCATTGTTTGCAAGATATTTTTGAGTGAAGGATAGCATATTATGTAAACCTGTTCATTCATCGTATATAGGGATAGTATATAAATGAAAGACTGTGTAAGGATGTTGTTCGACTAAAGGGATTCTTAACCAAAAGATAAGATCGGTATATGTTTGAAATGCCTCTAGTTCAATGATTTCCAGATATTGTGTGATGCTCGAGTACTTTACAGCCAATGGAAGGTTACTTTTGACTAAATTTTGCGATATTTTCTGTAATGAGGTAATAAGATGTTGTGGGGTTAAAAATTATTTTCAAACCCGCGAATGTGATAGAATTTAAAACATCATTTAGATTATCTTCTAAGTAGAGATAATTCTCCATAAGTTTTTCACACATTTCAAGTAATGCGAGTTTTGATTCGACGTAGGCGACCTTATCATTAATTTTTCCGATAGTGTTTTCCAGTTTTTCATGTTATCGTTAAATAGCTTTTCGTCAATTCTAAGATTTTTGATAGTTTTCTTGAATTTTCAATGATGACGAGAGGGCTGTCGAGATTTTTTCGGTAAACTTTTGCCTTCTGGCAAGTCTGACAGTTTTTCATAAAATTGTCAACGTCCTTAGTTAGTCCTTGCCAATTATTTCCTTTATTCTGCGGATAGTTTCATTGATACCTCGATCTATATTATTTTTGCCGTTATGGAATTGGTTGAGAATTATAGGTATTTGTTCTTTCTTAACCTTTTGGACGATATTTTGGCAAACTTTCCATTTGATATCGATTTCGGAAAAGATAAACGAAAGCATTTCCAAAATGGGCAGTTAAATCTTATTCTCAACACAGAATACTTCATTTTCAGTGAACACATCTCTACTATTATACAAAGATGCGAAAAGAATCTCGTTGACTACTTCTGGGTCAGAAGGGAGAGGGACGATGTAATAGCGTCTTTTTCTGACACTTTTGCTTGCAAAGACATTTACTCTAGGGGTACGGAAATCAGCATTTTCCTCAAAAATGTCTTCGATGATGTCATGGTGAAAATCTTTCATGAGAGAGCGTTGGGGAAATACTAGGATGTTTTTGTTTCCTCGGTCTAAGAGTTGGCAATTAGAAAATTGAATTTCGTTGTAATCTATGAGTGAGACGGTTTGATATCGCTCGACAAAAGTTCTAAATTCTTCAGAGATTTGTTGGAGATTAATGGGACTTCTTGTCTGGGGTTCTTGTGAGCCATCGTCACTTTCGTTTGTTGGGAGTACTGTAAATGGTGTGAGATGATTGTTTACTTGAAATGATATGTATTCATTAATGTTGTTAACTTTAATGCGAGAAAGAGCGTCGGCGGTTTTATTTACTTTGACGGGTTTGTAAATTATTTGATGGTCGTACTCCTCGAGCTTAAGGCGCCATCTTGCAACTCTACTTCCAGGATCCTTTAAAGAAAACAGCCAAGTTAACGGGCGGAGATCGGTGAGAAGTAAAAACTCACGGCCATAAATTATTGACGAAAGTGTTTAACCGCCCACACTATTGCAAGGAGTTCTCGTTCTATTGTTGAATACTTAGTCTCAGCATTGCAGAGAGTTCTGGAGGCATAGGCTACGGGTAAATCTTTACCTACGGGGCCTTAAGAAAGCACTGCGCCGATAGCAAATGAACTGGCGTCGGTTGTAAGAATAAATGTCTATGGGGGTAGAAGTAGGGGCTCTTTTTAATTCGTCAAAAGATTGACGCATTCTGAATCGAACTGGAAAGGTATGTCTTTTTGAAGTAATATTGTCAAAGGTTTCGAAATCTTGGCGAATTTTGGGATAGATCGCCTGTAATAACCAACTAACCCTAAGAAGGACTTGATATCTTTTAGGTTTTTTTAGTTGGGGAAAATTTAAGATACAATCTAACTTTGAGGGGATAGGCTTCACGCCTTCGGGAGTTATAAGGTGGCCAAGATACGCGACGTCTTTGCGATGAAACTCGCATTTGTCGGGTTGGGTCTTTAGATTAGCTTTTCGCAATCGTTTGAAAACTTCAGAAAGTCGGGCTATGTGTTCATGTATAGTTGGAGAATAAACGATTATGTCGTCCATATAGACTAAACATCTCTCGTTTTGAACACCTAAAAGAATATTATCCATTACCCTTTGGACGGTGGATGGAGCGTTTTTAAGACCGAAGGGCATTCTAAGGAATTCAAAATGACCATTATCAACTGTTTTTTGGATGTCTTTTGTATCGATTTCGATTTGGTGAAACCCTGAAGCTAAGTCGAGAGTGGTGAAGTATTGGCATTTGCCAAGTTGGTCAAGTAAATCCGAAATGTTCGGTACGGGGTATTTGTCGTCAACAGTAGGTTCATTTAGTTTACGATAATCGACGACGACACGCCATTTTTGGGTACCAGATGCGTCTAGTTCTTTGGGAACTACTCAAACCGGGGATGACCATGGCGAATTAGACGGACGTATAATGCCTTGGTCAAGCATCTTTGATATCCGACTTTTTACCTCTTGTTTGTGTATTTGGGGGTACCGATATGACTTTGTTAAAGAAGGTTTCGCGTTATTAGTGTCCATTGAATGTTTGATTTCGTTTGTAAAGGTCAGTTGGTCACCTTCTAAATAGAATATATCGGAATATTCGAGGCAAAGTTGAGAAATAATTTCGGCTTCCTCATCATTCAGATGTTCTAACCGAAGTTGTTTCATGATTGTAGTTTGTCTATCAGGCTGTGTTAAATTTTGTGAGTAATTTACGGAAAGAATGTTTACGGAAAAATTGTTTATCGGATCGAGTTCCAAATTTTAGAAATTAACAGTTTTGGGGATAGCATTTGCATTTAAAATTGAAGTAAGAAATTCGCCTTTTTCATTAATTTTAACAAGGGCACGGGGAAGATAAACTTTTTCTATTTCGGCAGATGATAGGAAAGCCTCAGTGTTGGTGAGGTTACATTTTAATTTACATATCTGTTCTGTTCGGGGTTCTATAGAGATTGTATTGATTGGGATGCAGTTATTGGAAGTTGAAGGGTTCTGAGTACGCATGGCAGTATCATCCGTAACTTTGTAGAGTGGTAAGTTTTTAAAATTAGTGACAAGTTGTTTGCTGTTAAAGTCTATAACGCAGTTATAGTGTTCAAGGAAATCTGAACCCAGTAATCAGTCGAATTCAATGTCGATGTTGCAAATATACACCTTGTGTGGGTTGGCGACATTAAAATGTACAAGGGTGGATTCGTTGATTAAGATTTTCTGATCAGTGATTCCTTGGATGACTACGTTTTCGGGAAATCGTTGTTTAAATCGTTGGCAAGTTTCGGGCTTACATATTGACAATCCTGCTCCTGTGTCAATAAGGAGTTTGTATGTATTTGGAGAGTCAGTAATATAGTACAGGTTTTTCGAATTGACCGAAAGAAGTGGTCTTACAAAAAATTCTTTTCGGGAAAGTTTAGGTTTGGATTGAAATCGTCCAAGCTCACCATTTGAATTTGTGTTTGAAGATCGGAGATCTCGTGATCAGGAGGTTTTGTTTCTGTTTCTCATCATATTGTTGTTTATAATTGTCATTACATGCGTTTTCGTTTGGATGATATTCGAATCAGTGGGGCTGTGTGTGTCTGGGTAATAATTGTCTGATACGATTTGGTATTCAGTTTGTGTTTGAATATTTTGTGGTTCATCGTATGAAAAATTGAATTAAATCGTATTCGTACTTGATGTCAATAACTGATATGTATTTGATGTTGAATGTTAGTACAATACCATTTACTAGTACTTTTGTATCTCCCTATCTTTGCATATAATTCTTTTGTTCAAATTACCATCACTTTTATCAAACTTTGAATTAATGAACTTTTTGACAACCGCTGTCACTTTATACTTTCTAACAACGTTTACCCTTACACTTGTAAATTTAGACTCTCATTTTACCTGCTGTCAATTCTTGTATTTATAGTTTAATCATTTCTATTCATGTATTGATCTTTAAATTGCATTTGATTTATACTAGTTCTTTCACATTACTTAAATCACTAGTACAAAATTTCTATTGCCTCCAATATTGGTTTATGTACGTTATTTACTATCTGTTAGCATACTATTTCGTTTATCTAAACGTAATTATTGATTTGATTTTATTATTTTTGGTTCATGATTATTTCTATTTTAATATATATGTGCTTCCTGCCTAGGTGGTTTATCCAGTTCTTCAAACGCCTTGTTAATGATGGTTTCCGAATATCCATTCCTCAAAATGTTTTCTCTAAGTTTCACTTGTTCGTCTTTGAGGCCTTCTGGTGTGCTGCAGTTATTTTCAGCTCTATGGATTAGATTTGGTTTCTTCTCGTACTCACTTCTTCCTTACTATGTCGAAAGATTCGTCTAATGTATTTAATTTTGAAAATGGATTTTATTATTTAATCATAATGAATTTATAATATATATCAACTTTTTAATATTTAAATAAATACTTTTTAACTCCTATATGTCTTGTACTCTTTGTCATGTTGGCTCTTAATTTATTTTTTCTTAGAATACATTTTATTATCTGTGACTGACACTTATATCTATGTATTTTTGTACCCATTCATTTTAATTGGTCTATGATACTCCAATAAATACTAGTCCTTACTCGATTCGATTTTAGATAAACAAGTATCAAACACAAGCAAAGAATTGACATAGCAGAGAAGTTAGTTCTTACTTAATTATGATAATTATCATAATTTTCTTTAACTTCCTGATTGAAATGTAATGAGAAATGTAGAGAACGTTTTGATGACCATTATATGAAGGATCATATAAAGTTTAATCGTACTTAAATTTAAGGATTGAAGCTCACCTCTGCCGGCAGTTGAAGTAACAGAGTTGAACATTATGAACTTAAAATTTCTACATAAAAATAAGAGTTTTATTTTTTTTTTCATCCAGCAGCAATAGAAGATTCATATTTTTCGCTTTGTTATTCCTTTATTTCCGCACACACGGGTGCATCAAGTTTGTTCATCTTTACTCCAGAATATTTAAAAATCAATAGGTCCCAGGGAGATTTACAAAACTAATGGTGTATGATTTGATTTGCCCACCCTATATGTATTTGTACATAAAATGAAACTTATTTGATATTAATCATTACAGGAAACACAAGCAAGTTCAAAATAGGTTTTTAATTTATTGTGGGCAATTAGAAAAAAAACGACCGGGTTAGTAGCAATGATTAATTAATTGACATTAGTTGTGGAGCAATAATTGAATCCATTTGAGAAATAAAACATTATTCAAAGAAAATATAAATTAACAAATTTACATAAATTAATAGTCCAATGTAAATGGTTACTCTCACTACAGACGAAGCTTTCTGTAAAATAAAAAAGGTGTTCAATAAACCGTTATTGGAAAGGGATTCATAATTTAGAATCCAAATTACTGTGTTAGATAGGGAGTTCTTCTCCATGTTGTGCATCCTGGGTAACGCTAAATGAACTCAGAGAAGACTCTCCAGACAATCTTTGGTTTCCCTGGCACGAAGAATAGTCATGTATATCATTCTATTTATTTGTTTACATATACAATTGCATGATTTTCCTGTGATGTAGCCATACGCCAAATAAATAAACTGTAATCGTCAATCGCATTCAAATTTCATTTAGATTTAAGATTTAAGGGTCTAAAATAGTATGATTTGTTTATGCAATGACATTAAATTGTTGTTCAATGTTTATATATATATATATATATATATATATATATATATATATATATATATATATATATATATATATATATATATATATATATATATATATATATATATATATATATATATATAAATAAACAGATATTGACAATAGACAAAACGAACTTAATAATCTTCAACAAATCCTTCGACAGAACGGTTATCATCCAGACCACATTACGCGCATAATTAGTCAATCGCAATAACCCCCGAGTACACCAACCCCATCAGAAAGAGACCAACAACACCAGAAAGCCTTCTTTCCGTACATTCAAGGAGTTACTGACAAATAGCACGTATTCTACATAGACATCAAATAAAGACAGTCTTCAACACATGTCAAACTATAGCCAACTTAACCGAGAACCCTAAAGATAAAGTACCTAACGAGAATCGAGGACTTTACGAAATTCCATGTCGCGATTGCCCACAAAGCTACATTGGTCGTACCAACAGGCGCATCAACCATCGAATGTATGAACATTCTCTCTCAGCTCGTAAAAAAGATCCGACGTCAGCTCTCGCGCATCATCATATCCAGGCAGGACACTCAACTTCGAAGACATTAAGACTATCCTATCTCTTAATTCTCTTAGGGCATCCACTATTCGCGAAGCCATAGAAATAGAGAAACGACCCCTCTGTCTACCGACGCGATGAGAGCTCTCACATTCCTACAGCGTTAACCTAGTTCAATCTAGACTCTGAAACTCTTTCTCACTTTTGTCTCATGAAAATGGCTCCAAACAGGAGTCGAAACGTAGAAGATTTAATAAATTCAAACGCGGTTTTCACTCGGAACCTACTGTAGCTCATAATAATGACTGCAGAAGCCTCTCATATATATATATATATATATATATATATATATATATATATATATAGCTGAAGAAATATTTATCCGTTGGTTAGTATGAATCGAATTTGAAACTAGCAGACGTTTCGCCAAGGTATTACTTGGCATTCTCAATGCGTTGTCAAAGTGCAACTGAGAGGTAATCTACCTGTGCTGTATATTTATATGCCTCAGACGGAAGTCACATCAGGTCTGAGTGGTCGGTGTTCAGTCGGCCCCCTTCGCTGTCGTGTCCTGTGTGTCGCATGTTGATGGTTCGTTGTTGAATAACTCTCTTCCATATGCATGGGAGGTGTAGAGATTCTCATATGAGCCTTGTTTTGTAATGGGTTGTTTTTATCATCTGTTTACAACTATCTAAATTGATTTTGTGGTCCAATTGTTATTAAGTTCGTTTTATCTATTGTCAATATCTGGTAGACGCATAGATCTAGGAGCCAAATATTTCATTACAGAACTCAGTTGCGAAGTGTGGTGGTGTTATTACACACCGAAGTATACTTGGGTTTGGGTTGGTTTCCTACAGACGGGAGAACCACTCATGTTTAGTTTTTGTTGTTACCATCTGTTAGATCCTTTTACCATGATTTTTGACGTCTACCTATTAACATTGTATTCTTTATCTTTCAATCGATTATCAATTCCAGGTATTTGTATTTATCACCTCTCATTAAATCGCCTTTGTAATTTGATTTCCGTTGTGTCATTGTTAATATTATCACTTTTGTTTTACCATAAGCTTGAATAATTTATTTGTTACGTAGCTACGGAGACCATCGTATTTTTCGAAATAACGTCGAAGGCCTTAGAGTCTTTTATAGATTAGGTTTAAGTGTCTCTCACCCGTATACTAAATCTGAGAAGATATTTTATTTGACAGCACGAATTCGATCTGAATTTTATGATGAATATGTTCAATTTTGTAAACACTTCTTTGTTCACTTCTAAGTCTTATCTCGTTCCTCGGAATAATCTGCCCAAATACACTTGCTTCTCTATATTTCCTTTAATTATCAGAATCACATTAACACCAGCGTTTGCAAAAATAAACACCGACATTTTATTACTAATTACGTGCAATCCAAATTTTTCAATAACTATTCATCTGTCATATTTAAAGTGTCCTTGGCATACCGAATGCTGTTAGTTTTGATGCTAAAAATTGCTTCTGAAGAGATGTTAAAGAGGAGAGGAGAAAATATCCCACCTTATCTAAATACCCTTTTTATTAATATAGTAACCGATGTTTGATGCTCAACCCCTACTTCTATAGTGTGATCCAGGAGTGGTCTAATCCGATTTCATTCAAAATTTCGATCATTTTGGGATACTTAACGAGGACTAATGTCTCTGTATATCAGTGTAACGTTAAAAGAAAACAATGCTTGACGTATGCCGAATCCTCATTAAAATCTCAATTGTACATTATGTACACGACTGGCATATTTTGTATAAGTACGTGCGTGTATTATTTACAAAAATATTTTATGGATTTGTGACATCAAGCTGATCATTTTTGCAGTCGCACTGAGAGGCTTTTAACTTTTTTGGTAAAGTAATATGTGTTTATTTTATCCACTCAGACGGAATTTGAACTGTTGTGTAAATGCTATTAATAATGCTGAGATATCTAGACGTAATCCTTCTTGATCTGCGATTGCTTCGATAACTTCGGAACAATTTTTATCAGGTCCAGCTGTATATGTATGAGAATTTTTTTTAGCTTTAGGGTGTTTATGAGTTTTTTCTATTTATTTCGGTTGTAAAATTTATTTGGACAGTTGCGAGAATGTAATGTTGTTTAATTTGTAATTTCATTTGAGATAAAAAATGAATATTTAGATCTATATATGAATTTTTGTTCTAAGAGTCTTTTACATTTAGTAGGATGTATTTCGCCGTATACTACTCCATGAAGCAATTGCGGTCAATTAATTAATTAGATACGACGAAACTATTTTACAGTGTTTACTTACAACCACAATGCCTTCCTCAAAATTTGCATTCTACCCTCTTAAACGTTTTTGACTTTTGTATTGTCGATATTCAAAAGTATTTTAATAATTTCAATAATGACCCGAATTTCTGATGAACCTTTCTCATATTCTGGAGAAATGCCCATAGCAAATACCAACAAAACTATTTGTAGGAATTTCAAATTTTCTTGTACAGAAACAAAAGGCATCCGTACAATTTCTACAGTAATGCTGCCAAGAAATTGTGCCTGTTAACCTTCGTTAGCTTCAGTTAGAGAAAGCTAGACCGCACAAGGTATTGTTTATACATTCGGCTCGATTCACAATTAGTTCAACAGTCCGACCGGATCTGATAAAATATTAAACAGGAAATGGGGCTTGAGGGTTCATCAAGTTGCGTGATATATGGCAACCGAGAGGAGAGTGCAAACTGCATGGAATTCGAAAGTGGGTTAAAGGAGCCACAGAAACCGAATGTAGGACATAACGTACATTTGTTAGGACTGATGTGAGGCCAAACGGTGAGGTCGAAATTTTAACAATGGTAATTGTGGAGATTGTAGCAATGTGAAAATTTTAGAATCATTTCATATAAAATTCTATTCAGGTAATTATTCGAATTGTATATTTTCTATGGAATACTACATTTTGAATTAGACGAAAACGCAAACGAGTTATTAGTTGCCATATTTATATTCAATGCCAAATGAGAGGTAGTGGAAACTTAACAGAAATAAAAACCAAAATTTTCATGTGAACAAACTGAACTCACATTTGAGGAAAAAATATGATAAACTAGCAGTGGTAAAAGAGGACATATGTCACCATAATAAAAAATAAGAGTTAAATCAAGATTACTAAATACAAAATTAAAAATGAAAATAAATGAATTTTTTAGTCAGTACCATATTTTCAAACTTGTAACCTGGAATTGACACGTTCAACTGGATGTGAGCTATTTATTTGTTTATTAACGGGTCTAAACCTATTTTGCAAATACAAATTACTAAAAACACCAGGTACATTATTATGTATTATTATTGTTAAAAGTATTATCCAAAATAAGAAAACATGTAAAAATGGAAAGAATCGCAGCTGCAGAGCTATTATGAACATTGGGACATAAAACTGCTGGTTCATATAATGCAGAGTGGTTATATGAAGATAAAGTAAATGTTAGTTTCAATGGAAAAGAAAAAGCAGATACAGCATTGCCAATTATAGATAAATCTGAACATTTAAAGAATCTCTGGAGTTCTGATATCTAACTATTTACTTAATCATTATTATTGATCCTCGAAGTCCTAGAAAGTTGAGATTTGCCTTGTAAGCTAGATTTAGTACATCAAAAACAAAAAAATTCTTAAACCTGCAATTGTTACCCACCAACCCCGTAAATTTGGGGATGGATTTATGTACGCGCAAAACGCCTAATATGTACCCGCAGTTATTTTTATAAAGCCAGCAAGTTTGCCGACAGACGTGAAGGTACACATTCTTGAGTGTGGACGTCTGCATTCGAATTGAATGAGTTAAAGTATTCTATCGCATTACTAGGCGCTATTAAGTACTTTACATGAACCCACATACCTGTGTGTTTCTTTTGCCTGTTTAATGTGGTAACCTACTGACTTATATTTCATAAATAGTAGTGCGCGAGCGCCTCCTGCCTCCTCAAACTACGATAAGTAGGCAAATATAATTGTTTTTCATGGCGAGCGCGTAGATTGTCCATTGTTTTGTTGAATGCAAAATGTTCTGATTATATGCTTTGGTGTAATTGTATTATATTTGTCAATTTTCCTACTGATTTAAAAGTGAACCCGGATTGTAAAATAGTTTCACTCGTATAAGCGCTGAAAGCCCGTCCGTCTTAGCGTGGTTCATATGCCAAGAAATGGTTCCTGACTCTTCGGTTCCTTGACTTATTTAATGTAAGAAGAAATAGACTGAGGTGGCGTTGCCCTTTTGAACCCTATACGTTAGTCAAAGTATGTGGCTTCGCCGTTTCGTCACCGTCTCATGGCTGTAAGATAAAAAATATATTCATATATTACGAAACTAAACGGCCCAGCCGCATATTTTGACTAAGATGTAGAGTTTGTGAAGTTAGGGAGAGATCTGATAACTTTTGACAGTGTAGGTACGTTATCTCTTGGCAGCATTTGACATGAAAATGTTTTTGGTAGGATTAGTATTTTTAAACAAGGATAATTAAAAAATTGGTAATACATTACTAACCGATAAAGTTAATTTGAACAGTAAATATAAAGGTGTTGAGAAGGTAAATGTGCAACGCTTCAAGAAATAAGCGGGAAGATCATTCGGATATATTGTTATGAAATATACCTAAGCCGGCCCTGGCTTCATTCCGATGAGACATCAATCGCTTGGTTAATAAAAAAATAGACTGGAGGTTTCGAAATGGCGCCAAACAGTATTCTCGACGCTAGGCAGAAAAAGGTAGTACTATAGAGAACGACCAATTAACCTATATAAAGAGACATTAATTTCAGCAGTAGTTAGTCTTGGTGCTTGCAGCTTATTTCGGTGTTATGATTTCGATGTAAATAATGTAAAGTAAATAAATGTAATATTAGAATCAGCTGTAGGAAATATTTGATGTTTTATCTGTTAATAAAAGTTTCTAGAAAGTGACAGTGATTATTAGTATTTAAAATTAATTAATTGAACCAACGGAGTTTACAACAATGTGGTGATCAGAAAAGAAGGATTAAGTTTTAAAATCGCAATTTGATTTATGGAAACCCGAAGTATGGAAAAAGAAAAAATGGACGAGACTACCAAAAAAATATTCAAACAGGTTACGGATGGACTAGATCAAAAAATAATTCAGATCCTGGAATAACGTGACAAAAAAGAGAAACAAAATTAACAGGAAATGCAACAAAGGTTACTGAAAGCTATAGATGAAAAACAACAAAATTTAATTGAGACATTATTCTTGAAACTAGAAGAAAAACGACAAAATGATTTTAAAATATTTGAACAAAAACAAGATCAAATTGAATTAACACTACAAAATTATTCTAAATTATTTGAAGAAATACAAGAACAATTAACCAGAAAAAACGAATATCAAAGATTAGAAAAAAAAACGAAAACTGCAATTTGAACAATTAATGCAACCCAAGAGGTGTTCCATGTTCCAAAAAGAAGTGGAGTTATTGGGCCTCGTCGTGTCCGAGTGAGGAATCCGCACCAGCAAAGACAAAATATAAGCCGTTCGTGATTTGCCAGTCCCGAGAGACAAGCATGAACCCCGAACCTTCTTGGGTGTCTGTTCATGCTAAAGGCAATTTGTGGAGGGATTTGCCATCATTGCCGCGCCTCTGCATCGGCAGCCCACTGAGAAAGAGACCTTCCGTTGGAATCTGGTCTGCGAAATATCATTCAGACGACCGGAAAAAATTATTGCGTCACAAGAAAAGAAATTCTTGCAACAATAAGGGCGGTAGATCATTTCTACAAATACCCCTATGGTCGTCATTTCCTAATCCGAACAGATCATGCCGCCCTCAAATGGCTGCTGGACATGAAGACACCGGAAGGACAACTGGCCAGGTGGATGGAAAATTACAGCAATACGATTTCAAGTTTGAAAATGGTGCCGGTCGTTCGCATAATAATGCCGATGCCCTATCAAGAAGACCCTGTAGAGCAGAATGCGAATATTGTCTGAAGACTGAACAGCGAGAGGGTATCTTTATCAGGCAGATCCGAGTGCAGGACAATGAAGACTGGACAAATGAACAGTGCATCCAGGACCAAATGGCTGATCCAGATGTCGAACCAATCCTGTCACTCAAAAAGAGAGGGGCACCCTGGCCATGATGAGACGAGGTAGATACTCAGGCGGCCTGAAATCGTTATGGGCCCACTGGGACTCTCTAAGAGTAGAGAATGGAAAGCTCAAGCAAGTTTGGGAAAGCACTGATAGCCGAGAAACCAAGTCCCAACTGGTAGTTCCGAAGAAAAAGGTACCAGCCATCTTGATGGTATTACCGGAGGACATATGGGCATGAATAAAACCCTAGACAAAGTTCGCCAGCTGTACGACTGCGTGAATTTCTTCAAAGACTTCAGAGCTTGGTGCCGTGTCACCTGTGCAGCCAGTAAGAGCCCGAAGACCCGGACCAAGGGCAGAATGCAGCAGTACAATGTGGGCGTCCCATTTGAGAGAATTGTCATCGATGTCGACGGTCCCTTTCCCGAGTTTGAGAGGGAGAACAAACACATTCTGGTAGCAACGGATTACTTCCGCAAATGGCCTGAGGCATATGCGATACCCAATCAAGAGGCAACCACAGCAGCGACGGTGCTAGTAGAACAGCTATTCAGCAGATATGGCGTCCCGATGGAACTACATTCAGACCAGAGGCGTATCTTCGAATCGAATGTCTTCCAGAAGGTCTGCACGATTTTGGGGATCAGGAAAACGAGAACAACACCATTGCACCCACAGTCAGACGGAATGGTGGTCGTCAGCAATAACCAGCGTGATTGTGATGAGCATATTCCCCTATTCCTGTTGGCATATAGTTCAGCCGTACATAATAGCACAGGCCTGACTCCAGCCAAGGTCCTATTCGGAAAAGAGCTGCGATTACCCTGCGATGTGACTTTTGGCTCCCCCGAAGAACCTTCTGAAGACATCAACGACCAGCCCCGACATAAGATACTGACAATACACGAATTAGCCCGAACGCAGATGTTGGCTACCAGTGACTGGATGAAAACGCGATATGATCTCAAGGCCAATTCAGTCGTGTTCCAAGAGAGGGACAAAGTCTGGCTGTACAACCCCCAACGGAGCAAGGTTAAATCCCCAAACCTTACACCCGCCTGGGATGGTCCATACGAGGTGGTCAAGAGGATTAATGATGTTGTCTGGCGTATCCGTCAAAACCCCAGGGCTAAGTTGACGGTGGTTCATTTAGATCAATTCGCTCCTTACCATGGAGAGGATGTTTCAGAGCGGGACGATCAGATTTATAGGGGGGGCAGTGTTACGAAATTTACCTAAACCGGCCCTGGCTTCATTCTGATGAGACATCAATCGTTGGGTTAATAAAAAATTAGACTGGAGTTTTCAAAATGGCGCCAAATAGTATTCTCGACGCTAGGCAGAAAAAGTAGTTCCATTGAGAACGACAAATTAACCTATATAAAGAGACATTAATTTCAGCAGTATTTAGTCTTGGTGCGTGCAGTTTATTTCGTTGTTATGATTTCGATGTAAATAATATTAGAATGTTGGAAATATTTTATGTTTTATGTATAAATAAAAGTTTCTAGAAAGTGACAGTGAATATTAGTTTTTAAAATTAATTATTTGAACCCACGGAATTAACAACAATATTTATATAATTCAGAACTCTACATTGATATATGAGGATCACATTCGTGGTTGTTAATATCTCTGGGATTACTTGTGTATATGTACGTCTGGAATATAATTTATGGCTGTTTTTAGACCAGATCGAATACTAGAGGGATCATTCATATTCTTACAAAACCGTATAGGAGTCAGCCGGTTTCATGATCAAGTTCAATAATAGTTAACCTAAAAGACCAGGGACCTTTCTTATGGAAAAATGGACTTCCGTCATTTTTTTTGTAATGTTGTTATGTTGTAGAGATTGATGTTCTGGCAAAAAGAGTCCCTTGGCTCAAACAGATTCTATGACTAGTTTTCGAGATACAGGGTGTTAAACATCGAAATACCCCATTAACACTCTTTTATTAGGTTGACGTGTATTTATGTATGTATCTGTGTAACGTAAACTTTGAACGTAATTTTCACCAACTAAAAGAAGTCTAACTTGAGTTGAAGTTAAATATTCCCGTTTGTTGTCTTTTTGTCACTGTTTTAGCATAAATGCCAGATTCGTCTATCAACGCTGCCTTTGCCATCTAGTTGGCAGTAGTTGAACTTGCGGTAATGAAATAGAAATGTTACGCAAACATGAAGTAAACTTGAATTTAGTGAAAAACGAAACATATATTTTTAAAACCAAAATTGTCAATTATAAATATTATAGACATCGTTATGAGACTAAAAAAATTGAAAATAATTCTAGTTTAAAGCTAAAAAAAACACACTATAATAGCAAACCGAACTGAAAAGTAGAAAATAATTTTTAATTATGAACAATTTATATTGCAGCAGTAGAAAGTCGAACAATCAAACATGATTAATTACCTCAAAATAAAAATATAATAAAATAGAAGTTATTAACAGAATAATTGGATTCAGAGTAAAAAACGTAGGGTGCTTGAAATATAAAATATTACAATTGTTCTTTTGGCAACAATTTATGAGTTATGCAAATATCGTGAAATGCACCCCACTCATTTTACTCTGAATCGGATTGTTCTGCTAATAACTAAAATTTTATTATATTTTTATTTCGAGGTAATTAACCATGATTGATTGTTCGACTATTTACTGCTGTAATATAAACTGTTCATAATTATAAATTATTTTCTACTTTTTAGTTCGGTTTGCTATTAAATCGTGTTTTTTAGTTTTTTTTTTAACTAATTATTTTTGATATAAGATTTCCCCGCGATAGACGTGTTTTATTTCCGGTTATTACAGGAATTATAATTTGAACTTTATTGGACATTAATATTTCACAAAACAATTGACATATTTGGTGGATTACAGGGTATTTCAAAACTACGTAACTTGTTTTTTGTGAAAAAACAGTTTTTTATTACAACGTTGAAAACAGAAGAAGATGTTATTGTAAAATTAATACATCGTTACAGTAAAATTTTTTTGGATGTGTTTCATATAATATTCATAATATATCTAGAGGGCATATATTTTTTTACTATTAACGAGTAACCCTGTACAAACCATTCCTGCTGGAATTTTTATGACATTAAACAAATAATAAAATAAAAAACAAATATAATTCCTCTTTCTATACCCCGCAGGATATTAAGCAAAAATTGTTGATATTAAAAAAATTTTCACCACCCTGTAGTTCTAAATTTTTTTCGCCAACTGTATATTTTATTACATTTTAACGATAACAAATGTTCTGTGTTTAACTGAGCAGAATATTATTAAAATTCTATGACTAGTTCTCGAGATATAGCGTGTTATCATCGGAAATGTCTACTTTTGGATCCGATTTCTTATAAAAGACATGTATTATTTTGGTTTATTACAGAAAACGTGATTTTCACATTATTTAAAAAAAATATTGAACAAGACCATTACCAATAATTATCTGTGATAATAGGGTGTTTCCAACATACGTAACATTGTTTTTCAGAAAACCATTTGTAAATGGAAATCGGATATCAAAAATGCGTTTTTTCGATGGTTAACACCCTTTATTTCGAAATATAATCATATAATCTGTTTAAGCCCATTGACTCTTTTGGTCAGAACATCAACTCCAACAACATACCAACATTTCAAAAAATTTGTTTTCCGTAAGAAAGGTGACTTTACACTTACTTACCTCTCCAACTTATAAATGAGTAAGCTAATAATAAATCTTTAGTTAACAGACAACCATAAACGAAGCAGTATTATCTGTTGCTGAATATTACAGCCTAAGGCCTACACATCATGGGTATAAGGATGTAAGTCTGTATCTATCACAGCTAAACTCAATCCAAATAGCAGAAAAAGCTACTTAATTAAAAGATATATTAAGGAGGCTACTTACCAAATATAAAGCAGAATTCATTATTTGAAGACGATATAGTGTAATAGTTTCCCACCAAACATTTGGTTTCGGAAATTTTGGCGTTAATTTGGGGTTTCGGTTTTAGCAGAAAACGTGCCAAACCTCCAAAACTACGACTGAAATCAAAAGTACTATAATGAGCTCTAGAACAGTTTAATCAGACCCCGTTTTCAATGACTTTAAATAAATATATTAAAAAAAAACAAAAACCGACTCCATAAAAAAATAACTAAAAACCTTGAAATATTTTTTTGCTACAACAATTAAATACTTTTATGAAATCGGTGCCAATTTGAACGGTAAAGTTGTGAAGTACATTTTATAAATGTATTTTCACTTTACCATGGCACCGACTTCGTGAAAAGTATTTAATTGTTGTAGCAAAAAATTATTTCAAGCTTTTTGTATAAGTTTTTTTGAAGGCGGTTCTTTTAATATATTTATTTTACAGTTTTTAGTGATAGGCAGCCTCATATATATATATATATATATATATATATATATATATATATATATATATATATTTATATATGAACAAGGCTAGGTTCCGGGTGAATTTACTATATAGTCGGCGTTTCGACTCCTGCTTTGGAGCCATTATCAAGAGACAAAAGTGAAAAAGAGTTTCAGAGTCTAGATCGAACTCGGGGCCTCAATCTGGCTACTCCCCAAAAGTCACTAGGTAACTGAACTGAATTTGAGTCTGCTCTGCTTCTTTTATTTATAGTTAGCGCTGGGTTAGAAAGGGATGTCACGTGATGAGGCTGTGTTGTGATTGGTTGGGTGTTGGTGGGCGTGTCTGCTTTGTTTAATCTGGCAATTACGGAGGTCCAAGCTGAGGGAAGGCGAGAGCTGTCATCGCGTCGGTTTAGACACAGGGGACTTTTCTCTATTTCTATTGCTTCGCGAATAGTAGATGCCATAAGGGAGTTAAGAGATACGATAGTCCTACTGCCCTGATAGAGTGTCCTGTTTGGATATTATGATGCGCGAGAGCGGAAGTCGGATCTTTTTTGCGAAAGAATGTTCATATACTCGATGGTTGCTGCGCCTATTTGTAGGACCGATGTAGCTTTGTGGGCAATCGCACAATGGAATTTCGTAAACTCCCCGATCCTAGTTAGGTACTTTATCCGTAGGGTTCCCGGTTAAGTTAGCGATAGTTTGACTAGTGTTGAAGACCGTCTTTATTTGATGTCGGTGTAGGATTGGTGCTGTTTTGTCAGTGACTCCTCGAATGTACTGAAGGAAGGCTTTCGGGTGTTGTTGGTCTGTTTCTGATGGGGTTGGTGTACTCGAGGGTTGTTGCGATTGACGAAATATGCGTGCAATGTGGTCTGGATGATAACCGTTTTGTCGAAGGATTTGTTGAAGTTTATTAAGTTCGTTTTGTCTATTGTAAATGTTTGTTAAGCGAATAGATCTACGGGCCAAAAAATTCATTACAGAACTTAATTGGGCAGGGTGATGATGTGATTGGGCATTTAAGTATCTATTGGTGTGGGTTGGTATCCTACAGACTGTATATGAAAATGTGCCATGGCTGGTTTTTGTTATGAGGACATCAAGAAACGGGAGCGAAGAATCGGATTCGATTTCCATTGTAAATTCAATGTTAGAATGTATACCATTGAGGTGTTGCAGAAAGAAGTCTAACGACTCTCTGCCATGAGGCCAAATGACAAAAGTATCATCAACATATTTAAGCCAGCCGGAAAGTTTCAAATTAGACAAGTTTAGGGTCTGGATTCCTATTTGTTCCATGAAAATGTTAGCAAGCACTGGAGAAAGAGGTGAACCCATCGGGGCCCCACGTACTTGTTTGAACAGAGTGTCTTGAAATGAAAAATATGTGTTAGAAGAACAGTGCTGTACCAGTTTGATGATGTCAGAAGAGATATTGTGTTTAGTTTTTAGAATATCTAACGTTTCTGAAATAATGACATTAGTGAAAAGAGATACAACATCGAAACTAACCAGGATATCATTGGAAATTCTATAAGGGTCTAATATACCTAGAAAGTAAGAAGAGTTCTTTATGTACGAGGATGCTTCTTTGGCTAGAGATTGAAGGGTTTTGGCTGAGTACCGGGCTAATTCTTGAGTCGAGGATTGTACCGAACTGACAATGGGCCTAAGAGGAATGTCCGGCTTATGAATCTTGGGTAGTCCGTAAATTTTGGGAATTTTAGAAGATTTTTCACGAGGAATGATGGTCTTTTTGACGTTAAGAGGAAGATGTGTTGTGTTAATGATTTTCTTGGTCTTTTTCTCTAAGTAAGTAGTCGGATTATTGTTAATTATTTCGTAGTCTGGAGTGTGGAGGAGAGATTTCATCTTGTGAATATAGTCCAAAGTGTTGAGAAGAACAGTCGCATTACCTTTGTCGGCAGAATGAATAGTTTTGTCACCGTTGTCACGTAGTTGTTTTAGTGCATGTCTTTCGTTGGAAGTTAGGTTTGATTTTGGTGGCTTTGATGTGCGGAGTACTCTAGCAATGTCTTCACGAGTATCTTCAGCCTTAATATCTGCTAGTTCAACCAAAGCTATCTCAACTTGAGAAATGATTTTTTCAGTTGGGATAGTTTTTGGCGTCACTGCAAAATTGAAACCTTTGGATAGGACGTGTAAACTGGTAGAATCTAAGGAGAAGTCAGAAAAGTTGTGGACAGTCGTCTGAGGGAGTGAGGTGACAGCAGGTTTTTGTTTTGTAATAAGTCCTGTTAGTTTATGTTTTTGAATCACTGTTTTCTTTAGAGCCAAGTATGTCGCTTTATCACTCGTAATGCGATCAAAATTGTCCCACAGAATTGGATGAGGGTTGAAAGTATGTAATGACGAGTAACAATGATACAAATTTCGGTTGGTTTGATCAAGTTGATGTCTGATTGAAGGGATGGAATTTCATAATAGGGCGAAACTTCCATTGTTAATAATACTGGAAATTGAACGTGAAAAGGTGTGATGTTTTAGTTTGAAAGTGTTCGGAATGATGTTGTGGGTTCTGCAAGATTTAAGGAAAACGATATCACAAAGAAGCAGAGATTTTCGAATGAGAAGTTTGCTGTATGTTTTAGCTAACTAAACCGGGAACCCTAAGGATAAAGTAGCTAACGAGGATCGGGGAGTTTACGAAATTCAATGTTGCAATTGCCCACAAAGCTACATCGGTCGTACAAATAGGCGCGTCAACCATCGAGTATATGAACATTCTTTGCCAGTTCGCAAAAAAGATCCGACTTCCGCTCTGGCGCATCATAATATCCAAACAGGACACTCTATCAACTTCGAGGGCAGTAGGACTATCGTGTCTCTTAACTCCCTTAGGGCATCTACTATTCTCGAAGCAATAGATATAGAGAAAAGACCCCCCTGCCTAAACCGACGCGATGACAGCCCTTGCCTTCCCACAGTTTGGACCTGCCAGATTAAACAAAGCAGGCACGCCCACCAACACCTCACCAATCACGACACAACCTCATCACGTGACATCCCCATCTAACCCAGTGCTAACTATAAATAAAGAAGCAGAGCAGACTCAAATTCAGTTCAGTTACCTAGTGACTCTTGGGGAGTAGGCAGATTGAGGCGCCGAGTTCGATCTAGACTCTGAAACTCTTTTTCACTTTTGTCTCTTGATAATGGCTCCAAGGCAGGAGTCGATACGTCTAGTATATAATAAATTCAGACGCTGTTCTCACCCGGAACCTAGCCTTGTTCAAAGTAATGACCGCGGAAGCCTCTCAGAACGTATATATATATATATATATATATATATATATATATATATATATATATATATCTCAACTTCATCAAAGCTTACAATACCGGCGACTCTACCATGGCATAGAGTATATGGGAATAGGTAAATATAGTTTTTCCCCATTTTCTGAGAAACGGTACAAGCTATGTTAATGAAAGAAATATGGGACCACTTCGCTATCCCCCTAAACATGATCCAGTAAAACGGTCAAAAGTCATTGAGACATTTCCGAGTAATCGGTGAACAAACATAAAAAAATCAAAGATACAGACGAATTGAGAACCTCCTTCTTTTTGAAGTCGGTTAAAAAACACAACTGAATAATGAAATTAAACATTAAAAAGTTCACAATGATTTAGAATTCAGAATTTGACATTAAATGCTTGACAATAAGACCCATGTAACTTAGAGAATTTACTGCTACTTTTTTATATATTGGGTAGCACTAATAAGATGCTTTCAAATGGGAAGTGTTCAAGTTTATCTAACTCATTAATTATTTTATTAAGATAATGATTAGCAGGTAGTAAATTTTTATAAAAAAATTTATTCATTAAATCTATTGATATCGTTTTTACTCTGTCATGTAAAACTTTAAAGATGTCCTTTATAGTTTATTTATTCAGTTGTATTATTTTTGTACATTTATTGAAAATGGGTTCTGATTTATCGCTGAAATGTTTGTAGTAACTGAAATATGCAGAATGTCCATCAATTTTGGTGTTATTCCCAAGAAATCGAGAAAATACGAACCCGTGCCTATGCAATCTATCGTGCGTTGTACATTTTGCGGTGCACAAAATTGTTATTTCCTATTAGCACATCTTATGGGCGACAGGTGTGGAACAGTTTTTTGAAAATTTTACTAATTCTAATTACCCTAATATTTCTGATATATCTCTAAAAATGTATTATGCAATTAAATAATAATAACTACAATACAAAATTATATCTGCCTCGAACATATCTTTAATAGTAACATTTTGGTTGATTTTGACTCGCGGCCACAACAAGTGCCCGTATATTTCCTCTACATTATTTACCCCACTCCCTATTTTTTCATTTAATCTTCAATTTTTTTGTTATCCATGTGATAATTCAGATGTTGTTCGAATGATTGAAGTTATCAGTATTATTTTGTAGTTTTCATATGATATTTCCTCAATTATGTTTTGGGAATCTGAGGCGAAATAGGCATATATTTGGGCAATATCAGTTGTGCATTGCTTGTAAACGATTGAACATCAGGTAACAAAAAAATTAAAAAATAAGACAAATTCACAAATTAAGTCATGTCACTCTTACATTTTTCCTCGTACAGTGCAGTCTTCAAATCCAGACAACATAGGGCTAAATTAAAAACAAACAAATTTTTTATAACTTTTTACCCGAAGCAGATATTATATATGTTATTACATAAAGTGATACAGAAATATGTATTGTGTAATTAATTAAATTCATTTGCTTCATTAAATTATATGCTTAATTCAAAAAGGTGCAGTAAATGAGGGATACTTCCATATTCCTAATAAATTAACTTTGTAGATTTAGTGCCATAGTTAGTAACGAGTAGCTCACTTTCATAACCTACAACATAAGAATAAACTATAAATTATATTTGAGAGATAAATTAAAATTCCTCACAGACAAAACGGTTTGGTAGTTTATAATAACTAATCCTGCGAAAGAGATTTCTACTTTTTCTGCTGTATTTGGCAACATAATCAAAAGTAGCTTCCTGTTTCGCATACTCCAATGAGGCCAACTGCATGTGCATAATTTATTATGTATTCTTTCGAACTAAAAATGGTAATATTTAGTACAGTTGCTAAATGAATGCACAAATTCTTTACCGCATCAGAAGTTTGTTGGCAAAGGTGACAGTACACTAAGGAAAGTGATGACAAACATACAAGAATGAAAGGCATTCTGTAAGTAAGCTCTGCATTTATGTTCTGAAATAGTTGTTAATTGAGTTACAACCGAATGCAAATGTGAGAATACTTATAGACGGAACAACTAAACACTGGATGTTTGTATTTAAGGTAACACAGAAAATTAAACATGATCTAGTATGGACGGGGTACAATTATTAATAATTCTGTAATTAATTTGGATAAAGAGATCATCAGGGAGCTTCCACGAATTATTAAATTGTAAATGCTAGAATTTATTTAATTAATTGCCGGTCGAGACTGAAACTAATTTGTAATTTGTCAAAATTCATCTGTTTCTCTTCTGAAACTCTAGAGCGTAGCCTCTTTAAGAAATTACAATTGCTGTCTGTAGCTTTCTCATGACTATTCCATGAATTTACGGTTGTTACTGCATCGAAATACCTTTTCTAAATAGAAAGAATTTCTATTGAAGGTGGGTGCTTTCCCAATAGAGCCTTCAGCCGTGATGATTCTTTCTCTAATTTCTATTCGAAAGTTCTCAAAATGTCATACTCAATCAGGAAGCTATCAAGGTGGCAACGTTGCTAGTGGAATATTTTTTGAACATGGTTGGTGTGCGGTTAGCGCTGCATTCCAATCATGTGCGGAAGTTTCACTGTATTCAAGGTGTGATTAGAATGAATTAGAATGAACATATTTTTTGTTAGCCTAATGCTCATACCGTTGTAAACCGTTGGCAACCATCATGAAAACAGGTTATGATTTGAGAAAAAATTTAGTCGGGTTCCAATGAGATGACATTTGGTTATACAATTCTCACCAAAGCTTACATCTGCTTGGGATGCTCAATAGGAAAAGGTCAAGAAGATCAACGACTTTGTCTACCACATTCGTCGGAATCCGAGAGCTAAGATGAAGGTGGTTCATCTGGATGGAATTGCTCCTTAGCATGTAGTGAAGGATTCCGATCAGGAGGTTCGGAATTAAAGGGGTGGCAGTTTTATAACATTTCATTTTACAATCCTAAAACTGTAATTCTCGACACAAATATATGCTTCACAAAACATTTATCCATATCTTATTTAACCTAAGCTAATCATCTATTTGAAATAAACGAGAGTGAGCAAAAAATATATTTTAATCGCACGAGTGCTGATATAAAATAATACCGAAATATTCCATTGTGTGAGAAATAAAGGATCACTACGAGCATGTTCTAGAGAGACGGAGATAGTATATAAAGGACGACGTGGATCAGAGTGAATTTTAGTAGATAACACCATAGTGGAGCAGTTAATATCGAGGTGTTCACATAGTCTAAGATAAGTATAGATATTTAATTGTGATTTTGAGAGTGAATAAAACCGATTACTTGTGTTGTCGATGAATAGTTGTGTTAAACGAAGTTCTCAGCAATATTAATGATATTTTACAATGAATCTAGTAAGAGAATACCGACAAATGCCTTAATCAAAATGATTAAGTTAAAATCTCCAATTAATTTATTTCATTTGTGTGGTAATATTTAATATTTGCTGCGTGACTTAGAAACTATTGTTTTGATACTAATAACAAATGTTGTAGTATACTTACCACAAAAAGGCAATATAATGCAAGAACAAAACTCAGAGTGCCTATTGACCAATAAGACAATATGAGAATATCTATTAGTTTTCTACTGGAATATATTAACCTGAAAAATGCATAAATTATATAAAGAACTGTCTACTTTGGAGTACAAGTTTGGAAATGCCTAGTTTCCACAATTTTCAATAAATGAGTACGTTGTACGAAATTAACTGACACAAAGTATTTATGAACATTAATTATTTAAAACACTTATAATAATAATATAATAAACAATAAATTAATCAATAATTATTATTAAAGACAATGATTAATGCATTGATTCTTCTTTAATTTTATATATTCTATCAAATGTTCCTACTAATAAAAATTAAAATGATTTATAGCAGATAACTGAAGAAACCAGCCTTAACTTCGAAATCAAAGAGCACTGTATAATGCATTGAGATAAGCCCAATATCAACTGCAAAATGTGTTGATACCCCATAATGCTGGGATGTGCTGTGACGTCTTACTTATAAAGGATTTAATTCCGGTACAGCATTAAAGCTAAAATTTAAATAGAATTCGTGAATAAGGCTATTGAAAATAATCGACTAATTGTACTGCTTTTCATTTGGGACTATTTCTGTTGGTATTTGGCTACAATGGAAAACCTTGCATGCCATTCTGCATGCCATTCTGCCTCCCAGTGCCGCCGATCTCCATATCAATTCTTGAAAGGTATGAAAAAATTAGAAAGGCTTCATTGTGTATGCATAGTAACGGGCCTAAATTATTATTCAAATTGTCGCTCAGCATAAGGTAGTACCATATTTCTCGCAGAGCTAGTTGTCTAAAGTACTTATCTTGGTCCTGTGTAGTACGCCCCAATTGATATGTAGCTCTTTTTCCTATTCCTGTACTTTTTTCTGTAGAAGAAATGACACAGGTGCATTACCGTAATGGCAGTACAATTAATACGGCGGTGGATTTCGTCATAATTTTCTTACCGCAAGAAACCGAGATGAATTATTTAAAAATAACTATAGTAGTAACTTGTCATAAACCGGTTTCATCACTGAACACTAAGAGACTAAACTTTGTTTTGTTAAATAATATCATAAATATGAAGTTGACATTGATACCATACCATGCTTTAAATATAGTTAATCTGTTCCCCAAAATGTTTTGGAAAATATTCATGCAACACTGCTGATGTAACTTTCATTTTAAAACTAGCAACCCAAAATTACTTTTAAAACATCTTCAAAAGAAAAATACAAAGAACACGTTAATTTATATTTACGTTGGACATATTTACAGGTATTGGTCACCCTACAGTTTAAATCCCTAAGCGGGTCAGAATATCACTTCTATGGGTTTAAATACAAAGGGATATCATGTGATACCTCTTTTTAAATCTTTTTCCAATCTGTTGACTCATCATCTATACTATTATAAAATTGTAAGTTTGTTTGTTTATTTGTTTGTTTGATTGATTGTTTGTTTGTTCGGGCATCACGTAAGAACTACTTAACTGATTTGGCTGAATCTCTTTTTTGTTGAGAAGTCTATAGTTTGACTTAAAATCTGGTAGACATTGTATCTCTCTAAATTGACAGAAACGGTAGATATAGCGAAAAAACTTCTACCATATTGGGCAATTCAATTACTCAATTGGTTCCACTGCACGCACAAATTATTAGATACTAACATCAGTTTAGCTTTTATTCAAAATTCGGGATGTGCAAATGTAACATATTTCGATTTAACAAAAATCAACATATATCAAGCGTAATTTTACAGGGTGTATATAGGAAACTTAGAGCGGAGTAGAATTACATGGGTTTAAAAAAACTGAAAAAACTTATATTTGGTGTCCTATAAGCAGTTGGATATATACGATGTGGTGGAAATAAGGGGGAGTGGAAAGAGTTATACGGGGTGGTCAAAAAAAGTTATATTGAGTGGCCCATAAACAGTTCCATATACCAAGTGGTTGAAAAAGGGTAGAATATTAATAATATTAATACAGTGAAAAAAAAACCCTAAAAAATGTCTTAGGTAAGCAGTTAGGATCATTGAATTATGTTCATAAGATAATATAGTTATGAAATGGGTTAAAGAAATGTTAGAAGAAGTTGTTTATACAGGGTGTTTGAAATACAAGATGGAGTGGAATTATATTTTATGTTGTGGTTAAAAAATTGTCTTATATCCACAAGTATTTACATATGTAGGATGGTTGAAATATGTAGCGGAGTCTAATTAACGCTATACAGGTGGGTTTAAAAATATTTTAAAGTATTTGTATGATCTACAAGCTGTTCCATTTACCGGATTTTATAGGATTCTAAAGATTCAGGGTCGTACAAAAATGTTATATTTGGTGGGAAATAAGTAATTGCATATAAAAGTTGTTGAAATATAGGGTGGCTTACAGTTAGAATTATACAGTGTGGGTAAAAAATGCTAGAAAAATTTTGTTATATACCAGTTGCATATATAGTGTACCCGAAGTATGGTGAGCAGTAAAGTTATAGAAATACATTGTCATTCAAACAAGTTTGGAAAAAGTTGTAAATGAAGTGTGGTTTAAATGAAGGGTGGAGAGAAGTTATACTTTAATATATCTTAATAAAATATAATGAAAAAATGTGAAATAGCATAGTTCATAGATAATAAGTTGCAAAGATAGGCTAGTTGAAACATAGGGTAAAGAAGTGTTATGATAATTATTTAAATAATGTTTTATTGGCTGACCAATAAGCAGTAGCGTATACAGGGTAGTTGTAATACATACAAGGTGATTCAAAAACATGTTGAACAAAATTGTTATTTTCCGTGCTCCATAAGCAGTTGCGGTTGTGGTGAAATATATTTGGCATTGATGGATTTATAGTTATACAGGGTGATAGAAAAAATGTTATACTGGGTGGCGGATAAGAAGTTGCAAATACAAGGTGATTGAAATAGCAGGTGGAGTAGATTTATAGTCAAACAGGTTGGCTACTTTTTTTTCTAGGATAGAACATGAGCTGTTGCATATCTCCAATATCTGAAACATGGATCGAAGTAAAATTATAGTTCATACAGTGTGATTAGAAGTATTTAAAAAGTTTATATTTGGTTGCCCCTTAGCAGATGCACATACAGGGTGGTTGAAATATTTTGTAGAGTAAAATTATGGTTATACAGGGTGGTTCAAAAATAATTTGTAATGTTTGACAAATTGGCAGCGGTGTATACAGGATGGTTTTAATGTAGATGGAAGTAGAGGTAGTTATACAAAGCGGTTAACATTTTTTGTTGAATAACATTGTTATATAGGGTGGCCAGTAAGCAGTTGCAGTTTGGGTGAGGGTTTAAATTAAAGTTTGGTGTTAGGGTGCAAAACTGTGTTTTATATTTGTGACTCACGAAGAGTTCCACATCATTTCCATTAGGAAGGATCCAAAAAGTTTAAAAAAAGTTATATAGGGTAGACCATAAACAGTTGAATTCTACTAAATGGACTATCTGAAATATGGGGAGAAGCAAGATTGTAGTTTTAGAGTGTATAATACAATGTTAAAAAAAGCTAATATAAAGGTTGATTAATATATAGAGTAAAGAGAAATTTTACTTTAAAACGTGGTTAAAAAAATAGGAGAAATAATTGTTATAAACAGTTGCATAGCTGAAATATAGGGTAGAGAAAAGTTATAGTCAGGTGTTAAAACATTATAAAACAGCAGCATATACAGGATGGTTGCAATATACCCTATATTGAAGTAGAGTTACAGTTATTCAAGGTGATTCAAAAAATGTGAAATAAAATAGTTATATAGGGTGGCCCATAAGTACTTGCAGTTTGGGTAAATACATTATATTAAGTAGGGTGGTTCAAACAAGTTAGAAATTATTTTATATATGATAACCCATATGTTTCATAAGTTATTTGTTTTTGTGAAGGCTTGAACTTACGGAAGGCGGGTGAAACCGCGGGTAACGGCTAGTCAATATATAAATAGGCAAAGACAAAACGGTTAGGTACCTTTTTTTCCTCTTTCTCTCGACCGATTTTCTTTATTTTTATTTTGTCTAGTAGCAATTGACCACCCTCAGTGCAGAATGCTAAAATTTATTTATAATATTGGTTCATTCAGTAAATAAAATGTAATTTAAAAAAAAACATTGTTTACGTTCATACTGTCAATGCCAAACAGATAACAGTAACAATGTCACCAGATTGCTTGGATAGAAAATTGTAATATGGATTGACTCGGATGTAAAAGACGGATTAAATTTAACTAACCTAACAAATTTTGACCCTTTTCTAAAGTTATTCTACATCGTTATAGACCATAAAATTTTGACAATGGTTTATTCTTTACAAGAAAGAAGTAATATTTATTAATGGGGAAGAACAACGCTATGCATCATCCCGATAAAAATATTGTGCATCAGTATGTGTTGAATTTAGTTCATAAATTTCTAGAAACTGGAAGTGTGTAGAATAAAATTGTTAAGTATCGCAGAGTTATAACTGAAGCTGCACAGGTTGAAATTTTAGGTCATCTTGACATCAATACCAAAATCTCCAGGTTAACAAATATTTTCGTCGGTTCTGTGCATAAAACGTTACGTTTAAATAAAATCTTTTCCTACGAAATATAGCTTTTACAACAGCTTGGTGAGAATGATTATGACAGGAGGGTCGAATTACGCGAATTAATGAAACAAAAGGCAAATGCAGATCATAATTTTATTAAGAATATGGGTTTTTCTGACGTGGCAGGATTCTTTTTAAATGTATTTGTCAATAAACATAATTGTAGATACTATTACAATGCCAAACCACACATTTTTCGGGAAGAGTACAACCAACACCCTCAGAAAATCAACGTATGGGCCAGAATTCCCAGAAATAAAATTGTGACGGTAATAAAGTGCCGGAGGAATTCGAGCTCCGACTTTACAATTGTCTTACCAACAATAGCGGACATTTGAGCATCTAATTTCAGTACCGACCCTAATACAATATTAATAATGTAACAACAATGTAAATAATAATTATTTTAATTTGAAAGTACTTAGTAAAAAAAAGTAATCTGATTTTAAAAAATGTGTATCAAACGATTGGCAAAAAAGAAACCTATAAAAAGAGATATCAGATGATATTTAAACTTTTACAAGCTCTCTTAGGTGTTGAAACTGCAAGGTGACCGATACGTGTAAAATGTGTCCCCCGGTAAATATAAATTACTGTGTTTTTTGTCTTTTTCTTTTAGAGTTATTTTAAAAGTTATTTTGAGTGGCTAGTTTTGAAATGAAAGCCCTGTTTATTTAAACCTACTTGATGATCAAGTTTCACGTTACTTCTTGATAAGCAACCTTCAAGTTGTGAGTCATACACTCTCAAAACATAACTTTAAATTTTTATATTTTTCTCACAATATGTTACTATGCAGAGTCCAGACAGACACGTATTGCGAGGGTGAATAGATTGTTAAAAGACTTTATACCATTGTGCTTGTAAATGTAATATTATACCCTCTCCTAATTTATCACATAACTACCATCATCTGACATAGCACTGACAGAATTTCTTAGTTTCTCAACTAGGCCAGAGCATTTACGAAAATACGACACAAAATTAATAGTAGAACAAAACCGACATCAACTTGTTCTAATGATAAAACACGACTAATTGACATAAACTTCAACATTTTTTATTGATTCGTTTTTGTTTTATAACAAATAAACCGCATAAAATCGGTAACAAGTTAGTTTTTTACCTTTTACACAAAATCCACCTACAAAACCGTGTTTGCTACCATGGGCAGTGTTAACGAGAGACGAAAAACCTACAAAATGAGCTACTATACGCTTAACTTCCTTAATTGGTTTGTTAGATAATGAAAACTTTACCCAAAATTCCAAAAAAATAAATAATCGCTTTTATATACTTTTTACTTTATAGTTAAAACATTCTTATTAACTGAAGAAATAGATCATCTCATAAACAATTCATGTTCTAAAAATAATAATTGTAGCCATAGTAGTTTTGCAAAATTTCAGTCAATCCAATGAAAGCCATATCTTTTTGAAAGGTCATATTACCTCACCGGATCACCCTAACATTATGATTAAATCACTGTTGGAAAGTAGAAGAGTTGATCTCTAGACCCCTCATCTCGCTAATTCTAAATTTAACTTATAAATACATAAAAGTATTGAAAACATTTGGCCATTCCGTATCAATTTTTCTGACGAGTCCATTCGAAAAATTGCTCAGGGTTGGTACCTGTGTAACTATATCCTTATAATACCAAATAATTTTAGGCAGACACATATTTATATTTCTTGGATAATATGGATTTATGTAACAAATTTATCAAAATAGAATACCTAAACTCCATTTAGCCACAAATAATAATGACGGCGAAATCATAATATGCAAAATGCGAAGGCTGTTACAAGCGATTTTTCCATTTGTAAATGTTTCAATAGAAAACCAAAACATATATATCTAAAGAACTTTGGCTTGTCATTAATTAGTATTTATTAATAAAAACATTCGGAACAGGAATCTAAATTGAGCCACATAGTTATTTACTTCAAAAAGAAGGAGGTTTTTTAACCGAGTTCAAAAAGAAGGATGTTCTCAATTCATCTGCATCTATGTTTTTTTAATGTTTGTTCACCGATTACTTGCAAAGGGCCCAAGGAATTTCGACCATTTATAGTGAATCCTGTTCCGGGGGATCGCTAAGTCGTCTCATATTTTTTTCATTAACATACCTTGTACCATTTTTTAGAAAATGGGGAAAAACCATTTTATACGTATCCTCTTACACTCTATGCCTTGGGGGAGTCGCCGGTATTACAAATATGGAAAAAAAAATTATTCGGAACATGGGCCATATTGAAAATAAATTGGATTAGATTCGAGATATCCCGAAGTGGTCCCATATTTTTTTCAATAACATGACTTGTATCGTTTCTTAGATTAAAATTAGGGAAAAAATTTTTCTATAATATTTTATGCCTTGGTGGAGTCGTCGGTTTAAAAATATGTAAAAATTGTTATTCGGAACATGGGACAAATTGAAAATAAATAGGTTTAGTTCCGGGATATCCCGAACTGGTCCTATATTTTATTCAATAACGTAGCTTGAACCGTTTCTTAGAAAATTGAGAAAAACTTTTTTACCGACTTTCCTATACATTAAACTTTGGTGGAGTCGCTGGCTTAACAATATAGACAAATTTTCTGTTCGAAATATGGGGTATGACGAACTAAAAAGGAATTGGATTAATACCGGGTTATCCCGAAGTAGTCCTGTATTGTTTTTATTTTAGGAAATCAGGGAAAACTTTTAACGGCATTTTTATACAGTAAGCTTTGATGGAGTTGCTGGTATTAACTGTTCGGAACTTGGGATAAATTGTAAATGAGATGTATTAATAAACATACATTTTTAACTGTAGACAGGGCTTGTCATCAATTTGAACACAAATTATCATATAAAAGTATCTTCATTTTTGTTAAGATCTAAAATTCATATCAAATAGCAGATATTAGAATTAAACACTGCATATACTTATGGCATTGCACTAAAAATTGTATAATAAGTATTTCTGTAACTTTTCCAACTGTATACCAGATTTCAAAATATATATCAATTTTGTTTAAAAGTGAGGTAACCATTTTTTTATTATATCTCAAATTGTACTCAAGCAAAATTAATTAGAATTGAAAACTGCATCCAATTCTGCAGCAGAAGAAGTTGTTGAGGACTTCAATTTTCTTAAACTAAACCTGGACGACACATTATACAAAAAATAGCGACGTAATATTCATCGATTGAGCAAACAAGCAAATGCGGGTTTAACAAACAAAAGATGCGCTTTTGTGAACACAAAAGAAACAAAGTATAGCTGTTTAGCGGTTGTTACGACCGGAACTAATAACTCGCGCAATAAAACAATAACAACAAAAAGCGGTCGTCTTAAAACGGAATCAAAAGCACCATCCGATTAGCTCGGAAGGCAAAACATGAATCAAAAAAAGAAAGCGTCCGAACTCGTCGGCGGTCACAACATGAGTCACTTAGTTCTTTCTGTTTTAGAGACAAAAAAATTTATAAATATAAATTGGCGTTGGCGCGACGGAAAGTTTTCGAAAAAGGTACAAAACTTTAAAAAAAAATTGACTAATTCAATCAACTTTAAAAACTAAAGTTGCGGTGACGCAACAGATATAGTTTCACAGGTACCACCCCTTAGAAATTTTTCGAATGGACTCGTCCAGAAAAAAGGGAATGGCTAAATATTTTCTGGACTTATATATATTTATACATAAAATTTTGAAAAAGTGAGATAACGGGTCACGAGAAAAAACCCTTCTACTTTCCATCGGTGATTTATTTATAATGATAGGGTCATCCGTTGAGGTAATATGGTCTTTTAAAAAATGACCAAACTGATACAAATATGTCTCCTTTAGTTAATCTTAATATACTTACATAATACAAAATTCCAAATTATATTAATAATATTTACCTTCACTAATATTATACAGTAAACATATTGTGCTTTCTACCTATATACTCATTATTATCTTACAACACTATATAATATATTCAGATGTTTAGTATTTAGTTTAATATTTAATTCTGACGAAGCCTGTCATCAGAGCGAAACAATTGTCAAGAAAATAATAAATTTGTGAAAATTACCACAGTGGTTAGTGTTTTAATATAATTAAAATATGAATTTTCACCAAGGAATGACCGAAACAATCATCAGTTTTTTTTTGTTATAAAACAAAAACGCATCGATAAATAATGTTAAATTTTACATCAATTAGTCATGTTTTATCATTAGATCACATAGATGTGGGTGTTGTTCTACTATTAATTTTGTCATCAAAAGGTATTTTTCTTCGTAAATGACTTGAGCTAAACGTCTATTTTTATATCGAGTAAGTATATTATTCTGTATAAATTATTCACATTGACCTATAGGCACTCAGATGATTTTCAACCATATTACGGTACTCAAGTTTATTTTGTAATCATTGTATCACTAAAATAATTGTGCTAAACAATTTCATGGGGAACTATTTTCATTTTATAAACTTCTAAGGTTGATATTTTGTCAAAAATTATTTTTTTAGGACACAGAAATATATCAACAATAATAATTGGTCATAAAATGATCCTGTGATATCTCTAAGTAAATACTAATTAATTGTGAAATATATTTTTCAGACTAAATCATACTTGTAATTTTAACTTTTGGAACGACTTACTTTAAAAGTTCCGCCAGTAAGCCTTTAATGTTTTAGAATTAATGTATCTAGACTCGGATAAAGTGAAACAAAAAAAATATACTTACCTACCTAAGGACGAATGAAATTTTACACATTTCTTTAAATGAAAATATATATCATTCTGCTCATTCTGAGTAATAGTCATGCCTTTATAACGTTTACATAAATTCTGTTCAATATAGCCCAGGAATTTGTACTGCTAGATCTGCACAGAAGACACCAAATAAATGCTGAAAATAACTGTAAAAAACTGTGTGTATACAATTATTGGAAACACTAGTGTAGTAACTAAATATGTTATTAGTTTAAAATACTTGGGTCTTTCAAGAAAACGATACAATGCCATTTTGTCACAATCTATAAAAACTGGGTGGAAAGGCATTATAGCTGAACTTGTTATCAGTGTCAGGAAAATAATAATTCGACAGTATGCTAATTTCAGCTTTTCACTTGCTTTTTTATTTTTAAGTAGCTCATATCCTTCAATACTGACAAATTCCTTTAGTATGTTATCCCTTATTGATGCAAGTTTTGAGAAGAACCTTATTACATATAGCACAATCCCAGGTGAGGTCTGGAATGAACGAAAGTGAGAAGTTGAAAAATTATTCAGTACCCTTTAATAAATAGAAATATATATATATATATATATATATATATATATATATATATATCTTGCTTTTGATTCTTTCACGAGTATAGTATGTGTTACTGGTTTTATATATATATATATATATATATATATATATATATATATATATTATTTATGAAATTAAAATGGAGCGTATTATCATGTAGAGATTGTTTTGACACAACCGATATTAAATAATATGTATAGTCAGTGATAAAGATATCGCAACGCCCAGCAGGATATGTTTAAATTTAATATTGTTTTGGTTGAAAATAGATGCTATATTAAGGAGTACATGATTAAAATTTAGTAAAGTTCAATGAATGTTTTTGCTTGTAACCTTTGTTTATCAATTAATATTGTAGTCGTATTTGCATTTTTTAAAATTCACCAAAAACAAAGTTTGTGATGGGATCCAAAATCGATGTTTATTGATGCTAAAATGCATAGAGTACGTGTACGCCGAATGCATCGCCAGCTAGGTGAATTTCAAAGATGTCGAACTATTGGTTTTCGGGGAGCAGGATATCATTTCGCGAAATTGCTAACCTTACAAACAGGAATCCAAGTACTTTTATGAAATGTTGTTAAGCGTGGCCTGATAATACCCAAACTCGGACAAGAATAGGCACCAGACATGGAAGTTCAAAGTCGGCGTCTAAGTCTTTGCCCTTTAGAGACCGATTTTTTACGGCAACTCGAAATATAGCTGTTAATTAGCTAGGAGAAGAAGGCCATTTGTAAGTGTCCGACCGGTTTACCATCCTATAAGGACTTTTATTCTGCAGCATTACCGACCCCATCTTGTACTACCTCTAAACGCTGAGCATCAATATCATTGACTACAATGGTGCACAGAACAATAACATAAGAATGTGGAATGGCATCAGGTCGTCTTCCCTAATGAATATATATGAATCTTTTTGAATGTCGGCCGATCCCCCGGTCTTTCACCCATTGAACAAGTTTGAGATATGATGGGTAGAAGGCACGGAAATTTACCACAGCCAAAACTTCCATGGACTTTGGAGGTTCTAAGACATGAAATACAGGTAGCTTGGGATAGTACTCCTCAAGAAGAATGGATTTTATTGAATCAATGCCAAGATGTGTTGGTTTAGGGAGTGTATAGGTAACAGCTGTGGACAAGCACATTATTAACAAACTTAATAATAAAAAAATAACTTCTTGGTATTTTTTATTCAAATTTTAATCATTCACTCCTTACTATAGTATCTATGTTTTACAAAACAAATATTTGTTTAGTAGTCAATAGTTAATTCATTGAAAATATAAAAACGAATAAAATAAAGTAATATTGAAAAATCATAGAGTTAAGCATGTATATAAATAAATGGTTATTTGATTGTTTTTAAGGAGAAACTTTATAAATAGCATTGAAAAACAGACACAATGTAACGAGTTGAATTTAGAGGATACTAAAGATTTTTAAATGTTTGAAATAATATAAAGTATACTAGAAACATGAATTGTCCAAACATGGAAACAAATTTTGGAAATATTTAAATTGAAAATGAGCACTTACATGAAATAGTGGTACTAAAACTAAATACCAGGAGAGTTTTCACATAATTTAATAATTGGATTCATTGTTAATAACCTGTTTGAAGGTGTGATAAGATTTAATTCACAACATAGGGATCTGCTTACAACATTAATTATAATTTGTATAAAACTGTTCAGTAGATGTCAAAACTTTGGAAAATTGTTGAAGAAAAAAGAGATGTTAGAAAGCAAAGACTTAAAAAAACGAGGTTGTATAAGGACAATAGATAAAATTGATAAAGGAAATTTCGATTTGTTTTATGAAATGAAATAATAATAATGTAAATAAATTATTTTTATGTTTTTTGGGCAATAACGATGTATTTATTAAATAAATATACAGTCATTGACAACGAAGTCAGAATAGACTTATGGACACATCGTTTAAGGAGATATTTTTTAAATATCAAATCTCCAGACTATTCTTCTACCAATATGCATTAAACTGAGGGGTTGATTTTAAACAGCATGCCAAAAGTTTACAGAATACATATTCTACATACCTTGGTTGTAAAACAGACAAAACTGATGAATTAATATTAATATTATTGTTAAGAAATTTACCTAAGCCGGCCCTGTTTTCATTTCAATACGACATCGATAGCTCGGAGTACAAAAAACATTAGTTTCGAAATAGCTCGGCAAATGTAGAACTGATAAAGGATTGTACGAGAGGATTCGATGCTGATTTTAAAAGGACCTCCCCATCATCGCAGCAGGCAGTTAGTGCGGTGAAGAACTTATGTTGCATTATATTTGTGATATTCGCCTAAGCTGTTGTGTATATTAGATGTAAATAAAAGTTTCTAGAAACTGGGAGTGAAAATTAATTTTTAAATTTTAATTGAACCCATGGAGCTTATAAAAAATTTGGTCATCAGAAGTGCAGGATTAAGTGAAGTTAAAATCGTTATTTGATTTATGGAAACCAGAAGCATGAAAAATTCGGACAAAACTACCAAAAAAAGAATCAAACAGTTTACCGAGGGACTAGATGAAAAAATAACCCAGATTCTGGAAAAACGTGACAAGAAGGAGAAACAACATCAAGAAGAAATTCAACAAAGATAAGTGAAATCTTTTGATGAAAAACCTAAAATAGAATTAGAAAATCTTGTCACTGCCATAGAAGAAAAACAACCGAATTTAGTTGAAGGATTATTCTCAAGAAGTTTCAATTAACAAGAAAAAATGATTTTAAAATATTTGAAGAAAAACAGGGCAAAACGGAAGCAAAAAGACAACTGCCATTTGAACAATTAATGCAAATAGTATCACAAGTTAATGAAACAGGTAATGAAAGAATGCAAATAGTAGAGTAAGATATAAAAGAGATAAACGACGATATAAAGAGCCTAAAAAATAATGTTGAAACCAAAGTAGATAACATCGATTCCATCCAAAACTAAGTAGAAACAGAAATTTAAAAAATGAAACATGACTTACAGCGAGGAAAATACCAGAACATCACGAGTACCAAAGATTCCAATGTATACACGGCAATTTGAAGCAGTGGCTACAGCTAATGGATGGTATAACCAAGAAAAATCTACCTCTCTTGTAATTTCCTTAAGAGCTACGGTTTTAGAACTCCTCCAAAGCATTCCAGTCGATGAACAATGCAATTTTGACAAGATCATCGCCATCCTGGACAAAAGATACAACAATCAGTCCTTGAGATAAGTATACCAGGTGCAACTAAGTGGAATAATGCAAAAATCCGGAGAGAGCCTTCAAGAATTCGAAACAGAGGTTAGACGTTTAGTGCATTTGTCCTACCCAGAGCTGCCAGATGAAAACAAAGATCAATTGGCCACACAGAGTTTCAAAAACGGTATCAGAGACGTGGAACTACAAAGAAATCTAAGACTAAGTGGCGTCAAAAAAAGTAATGAAGCTTTACTTCGGGCGTTAGAATTGGAGACCGTCATGAACATGTTCAAGCCGAGGGTCCGAGCAGTTTCCTTCAACCAGGAAGAGCAAGAGTCACCATTTCAAGCACTGTTGACTGGTATAAACAAACTATTAGCACAGTCACAGAGAACTCATACCAAAAGAGCATGTTACCGATGTGGACAGACAGAGCACTTCCAACGCTACTGCAGAGTAAGGCTACCTAAACGATCACCGACCAAGGGTAACCAACAGAGCAGCCACATGTCCAGCGACCGTCAGCCAGTCAGCATAAGGGGGCGAATGCTGGCTAACCGTCCACCAGCCTCCAAACGTTATACATCCGGGGATTTTGCCGAGATAGCAGCAGCCTAGTTATCAGGGGCACCATCAATGGCATCGCCAAGTCCAGAGTCTTGAGGGCTTCTGAGATCCGGCGCGCTAACAACAACATTCAGCTCAGGATAGTCACCGGCGAGTCCATCTCAATACAGGGTGAGGCAGATGTTGTGCTACAGATAGGGGACAACATGATCCGGCATAGGGTCCTGGGAGCGAATATTGAGGACAATTTTATACTGGGTATGGAACTAATTAGCCAGAATGGATTTATCTTTGACCCGAGATATGATGTTCTTCGAGTCCCAAATGAAGAATTTGTATTGACACGGCCCGTTAACAGCTTATACACCTCCATAAAAATCGTAGCTAAGTGTCCAGCCAGAATTCCCGGTCGAACAGAACAGATTATTCATGGCCAGCTAGAAAGCAATCCTGGGACCTGCGTTGAATGGTGGAGCCCGTACACTCAGCTCAAGACCACTTAGTTGTCCAATAACGACACCAGAATTGCCAATGATCAAGAGATAGCTTGTTTCAAGCCAGTCGAGACCATCATCATTTGCGAAGAAGGCTACCAGACATCGTTGAAGGAGACAGGGCCCAGTAAAGAGTTCCTACAACAGTTTGCCGACCATTTGACACACCTGAGACCAGAGTAACAGAAGAAAGCCAAGCAATTTATCACAAAGCACTGGCAAATTTTTAAGTGAATATGAAACCACCGGTCGCACCAACATCATCCAGCACCAAATAGATACCGGGAAGGCTCAACCCATCAGAATACCACCTAGGCGACTACCATTGGGGCAACAACAGGCAGTAGAGGAAAACATCGAGACCATGTAACAAAATGGAGTTATTGAGCCATCCATCAGCCCATGGTCCGCTCCCGTCGTGTTAGTTAAAAAGAAGCATGGAACCAGCCGATTTTGCGTGTATTACAGAAAGCTGAATGACGTCACCATGAAATACAGCTATACACTACCCCGAATTGATGACACTCTGACCACACTAGCAGGGTACCCTTGGTTCTCCACACTACACCTAAAGAGTGGATATTGGCAGGTTGGTCTACATGAACGACAGAGAGAAGACAGCGTTCTCCACTAGTAAAGGGTTGTTTCAGTTCACGGTCATGCCCTTTGGGTTATGTCATGCTCCCGCAACATTCGAGAGGCTAATGGAGTATGTCCTGAGCGGGTTAACATGGAGGACGTGCTTATTATACCTCGACGACATTCTGGTCATGGGTCAGACATTAGACGAGCATCTGAAGAACCTGGGCGAAGTATTCTCCAGAATGAATAACGCCAACCTGAGACTCAACCCGAAGAAGTGTTCCTTGTACCACAGTCCGGCAAGTTCATTTTAGACACAGATGCCAGCAACACAGGTTTGGGGGCCGTCCTATTCTAGGTGCAAGATGGTGAAGAGAGGGTGATCAAGTACTACAGCCGTCGATTCTCGAAACCGGAAAGAAAATATTGCGTCACCAGAAAAGTACTTCTTGCAATAATGGCGCCCTCAAATGGCCGCTGGGCATTAAGACACTGACTGGAAGGACAACTGGCCAGGTGGATGGAAAAATTACAGCAATACGATTTCAAGGTGGAACACCGTTCCGCCCGTTTGCACAATAATGCCGATGCCTTATCCAGAACGCCCTGTAGAGCAGAATGCGGATATTGTCTGAAGACGGAACAGCGAGAGAGTATCTCCATCAGACAGATCCGAGTGCAAGCCAATAAAGACTGAACAACTGAACAGTGCATCCAGGACCAAATGGCTGATCGAGACATCGAACCAATCTTGTCACTTAAAAAAAACGAGAGGGGCACGATGGGACGAGGTAGTTAGATACTTGGGCTTGCTGAAATCGTTATGGGCCCAATGGGACTCTCGAAAAGTAGAGAATGGAATACTCAAGCGAGTTTCGGAAAGCACTGATGGCCCAGAAACCAAGTCCCAACTGGTAGTTCCTAAGAAAAAGGTACCAGCCATCCTGACCGGAGTTCATGATGGGATTACCGGGGGCCATCTGGGCATGAACAAAGCCCTAGACTTGATGCCGGAAATGTGACATCTGTGCAGCCAGTAAGGGCCCGAAGACCCCGACCAAGGGCAGAATGCAGCAGTACAATGTGGGTGTCCCATTTGAGAGAATTGCCATCGATGTCGCAGGTCCGTTACCCGAGTCTGAGAGGGGGAACAAGTACATTTTGGTTGCAATGGATTACTTCAGTAAATGGCCTGAGGCATATGCGGTTCCGAGCCAAGAGGCAGCCACGGTAGCGACGGTACCAGTAGAACAGTTATTCAGCAAGTTTGGCGTCCCGATGGAACTACATTCAGGCCAGGTGCGTAACTTCGAATCGAATGTATTCCAGAGGTCTGCGCGATGTTGGGGATCAGGAAAACGAGAACAACACCATCGCACCCACAGTCAGACGGAATGGTGGAAAGAATCAACAGGACCTTAAAACAACACCTGTCCAAAGTCGTCAGCAATAACCAGCGTGATTGGGATGAGCATATTCCCCTATTCCTGTTGGCATATCGCTCAGCCGTACATAATAGTACAGGCCTGACTCCAGCCAGGGTCCTATTCGGAAAAGTGCTGCGATTACCCTGCGATTTGGCTTTTGGATACTCCGAAGAACCCTACCAAGACATTAACGATTATGCCGACCATCTCCGACATAACATGCTGGCAATACACGAATTAGCCCGAATGCAGATGTTGGCCATCAATGACCAGATGAAGACGCGATACGACCTCAAGGCCAACTCAGTCGGGTTCCAAGAGAGGGACAAAGTGTGGCTGTACAAGCCCTAACGGAGCAAGGGTAAATTTCAATACGACATCGATAGCTGGGTGGACAAAAAAATTAGTCTCGCAATAGCTCGTCAACTGTAGAATTAATAATGGATTTTACGAGAAGATTCGATGCGGATTTTAAAATTAGCGGCCCATTATCGCAGCAGGCAGTAATTGCGGCGAAGAGCTAATGTTGTATTATATTTGTGATATTCGAATCAGCTGTTTTGACACCATACCATCGTTCTACTCCAGCGCAGTTTTAGTCCTTTCATGAGCATGATACTTTAGGCTTTCATTTGGACACTTTTTCAGTTTAATCCCCATAAAAGTTGTCATCGTTACTTCTACCATTTACAAAATATCCATTTTTGTGCTATTTTAATATGTCAACTCTCTAATTTAAAATATTGCAAACAGAAAATTGGACTGTTTATTAGACTAATGAGAAAATTTGCTCTTGTATTATTTAATAATTGGATGTTATATTTGTTTTTAGTAAATAAACAAATATAACATTCAATTGCTCCTATATAAGCAGGTGCTGAAGTCATCGGAAATCCGGACAATTAATAACAACTTTCACCTAAGAACAGTTGCCGGCGAGTCCATGTCGATACTGGGCGAGGCGAATGCCCTGCTAGGGGTCAGATTATGTCATAGGATCCTAGTAGCGGATATTTAAAATTATTTCATATTGCGAATGGACCTAATGAGTCAACATGAGTTAATTTTCGACCCAGGTTACTTCCTTAGACTTTTAAATTAGGAATTTGTATTGACCTGCAAAAAATTCTCTACTTCCCTAAAATTTGTATTAAGATTCTTAGGTCCCGGTCAATCGGAACAAATTTTTCATGGGCAGCTAGAAAGAAATCCTAGCAGCTGCGTGGGAATTGTGGAAGGCCTGACAGTTAGCTCTTGATTACTTGGTTGGTCGGGTTACAATTAAAACCAAACGTGACATAAATATTATAATATTAAATATATCTGCCAACGACACCCAGATCGCAAAAGGTGAAGAACTCCCTTATTTTGGCCCAGCAGAGATCATCATCAGTTACGCAGAACCGTACAAACCAACAACGAAGGGGACAGGTCCGGGTAGAGAGTTCAGTTCGCCGACAATCATTCTAATTCATTTGCAAATTTTGGTAGTCATGATACTGCCACTCGTCATACTAATGTCGTCCAACATCGAAACAATACTGTGAAAGCTAAACTCAGAAGAAGACCGCGTAGGCGAATTCCATTGGGACAACGCCAGACGGATATTATAAAATCAGCCCATGGTCTGCCTCCGTCGTCCTTGGGAAAAGGATGGAATAAATATTTATACTTTAAACTGGAATTCATTTCTTGTTAGTAGTATTAATAGACATTGTTGGTTTGTCTACTAATCTGACAAAAATAAAAACAATGTAAAATTTTAAGGAATACCTCTTTGGAATGAAATAAGTTTGAAATCATCAAGTCTTATTTTACATTCAGCAATCAGCTTTGTAAAAAATAGGAATAACATTTTCACAACAATTGAAGACGCGAGATGTAAGACCGACATCTAGGAATTTCGAGAGAATCAGTACACAGAGGTTCCGAATCTGGAGCCGTTCCGCGTAATTACTGTTCTCTCTCAACTCCTAGGACAGATGTCACGATAAAATTTTTTCAGGTTACTTCACCTGTCAGAGATATTGAATACTCTCTTCGAGGTGTCATTCCTTTGTACGCAAGACAATATATCTTATATATCAATATAATACATATTGTTTCTGGTTAGGGAACCTTCATCAGTTGCGCTTCCCACAATTGAATGTCCTCTCGAACACTTCTTTATGCATTTGATGCATTTCGTTAAATTTGAAGACGCGAGATGTAAGACCGACATCTAGGATTTTCGAGAGAATCAGTACACAGAGGTTCCGAATCTGGAGCCGTTTCGCGTAATTATTGTTCTCTCTCAACTCCTAGGACAGATGTCACGATAAAATTTTTTCAGGTTACTTCACCTGTCAGAGATATTGAATACTCTCTTCGAGGTGTCATTCCTTTGTACGCAAGACAATATATATTATATATCAATATAATACATATTGTTTCTGGTTAGGGAACCTTCATCAGTTGCGCTTCGCCACAATTGAATGTCCTCTCGAACACTTCTTTATGCATTTGATGCATTTCGTTAAATTTGAAGACGCGAGATGTAAGACCGACATCTAAGAGTTTCGAGAGAATCAGTACACAGAGGTTCCGAATCTGGAGCCGTTCCGCGTAATTACTGTTCTCTCTCAACTCCTAGGACAGATGTCATGATAAAATTTTTTCAGGTTACTTCACCTGTCAGAGATATTGAATACTGAGAAACCAGAAACCAGAAACAATATGTATTATATTGATATATAATATATATTGTCTTGCGTACAAAGGAATGACACCTCGAAGAGAGTATTCAATATCTCTGACAGGTGAAGTAACCTGAAAAAATTTTATCGTGACATCTGTCCTAGGAGTTGAGAGAGAACAGTAATTACGCGAAACGGCTCCAGATTCGGAACCTCTGTGTACTGATTCTCTCGAAAATCCTAGATGTCGGTCTTACATCTCGCGTCTTCAAATTTAACTAAATGCATCAAATGCATAAAGAAGTGTTCGAGAGGACATTCAATTGTGGGAAGCGCAACTGATGAAGGTTCCCTAACCAGAAACAATATGTATTATATTGATATATAATATATATTGTCTTGCGTACAAAGGAATGACACCTCGAAGAGAGTATTTTGACAACATGTTGGTTAATTATAAGTGCTATATTGATTTTTGAATTAGAGCGTGTGTTTATAAAATTAACTTCTGAAATGGTTATTTTGGACAAAGAAGTAGACGGCTAACAGCATACAAACTTAATGAACTGAGTAATACAAGAACTACGGGAATTCTATATAAATAAAAATAGAAATTAAAAAAACAAACGAAATTGTTACCGACAACGACAAACTTAATTCTATAAAAGCGTCAATAATAGATGAAATTTTAAGTGTTTATTCCGGGAATACTACAAAGTTTTCAGATATGTTTTATTAGCGTTAATACTAGAGTGTTGATAGTAATTTGCATAAATTACCTTGATATAATCAACTACTAGATGTATTTAAGAAATTTTGGTTTTGTTTGAGAACATATTTGTTTTGAACAAAATTTTTGCAAAATTTGAGAGCTGTAATTATTCAACTCTTCATTAATTTTATTTATTCGTGTCAAATGATTAAACATGTATGTCTCTACTTACCGGCTGCACTAGTAGCACAAGAATCAGCATTTCGAATTCTACATGAGGAACAACTATAAAAGCGAGTGCTAACCAGCATTGATAGAAAATAAAAATTATTCCAAATGTAATCCTTAACCATTTTGCATATTTCGATTCCAAGTTGAACTGTATAAAGCTCCACAATTCTTTAAAGGGTTCTATAACATTTACAAACATATAAGTTTTATTATTAAATTTACTAGAAGCTGTAATAAGGATAAGCTTAGCAATTTGTAATGCATGGTAATCCATTTGTGACGCTTCAGAAGGGCACTAATCCAACCAAGTAACACTTTTAATTTTCATCAACTTCTTATTCCGTTGGAAAGAAGCGTCAACAACATTTTCATTTTGCCCTTAATAAAGCAATTGCGCTAATATTTTGGACGGCCATCTAACACTATGGAAGACTCTAACAACAAAAAACTCTTATGAGCCTATAATCTCCGACCCGCTAGTCGAAATTCGAAATAGTTGGCAGGAAAAATAAATAAATGTGCAAAGGGAGTTGTATATTCACTATGAATCACATTTTTATGTAACGATTCCGCAAATTATATGAAAATGTGACTGAAAAAAAAACGAAACAGACAAAGTATGTAGGATTCGCGGGCTGTTAAAAAGGCTCAATGAATCAAAGGCTCAAAAATTTCTTTGATGTTAGGAGTGGTTAGCGGGCTACATTTAATTGCTTTGTTTGTATTTATAATCAGGAGATGACATTTTTTGAAATGTAGGCCTGATATATTCGTTAAGAGGAATACTCATAGTGCTGAATATGGTCTTTGTTCTGCTCACCTCAGGATCCCCATGAAAATAGGAATATTAGGAGGTGTCATTCCTTTGTACACAAGACATATATATATATATATATATATATATATATATATATATATATATATATATATATAATATTATATATAATATATATTGTTTCTGGTCAGGGAATCTTCATCAGTTGCGATTCCCACAATTGAATGTCCTCTCGAACACTTCTTTATGTATTTCATACATTTAGTTATATTTGAAGACGCGAGATGTAAGACCGGCATGTAGGATCGAGAGAATTAGCACAAAGAGGTTCCGAATCTGGAGCCGTTCCGTGTATTTGCTGTTCTACCTTAACTCCTAGGACAGAATGTGACGATAAAATTTTCAGGTTACTTCACCTGTCAGAGATATTGAATACTCTCTTCGAGGTGTCATTCCTTTGTACGCAAGAGAATATATATTATATATAATATATATTGTTTCCGGTCAGGAATGACACCTCGAAGAGAGTATTCAATATCTCTGACAGGTGAAGTAACCTGAAAATTTTATCGTGACATTCTGTCCTAGGAGTTAAGGTAGAACAGCAATTACACGGAACGGCTCCAGATTCGGAACCTCTGTGCGCTAATTCTCTCGAAAATCCTAGATGTCGGTCTTACATCTCGCACCTTCAAATTTATCGAAATGTATAAAATACATAACGAAGTGTTCGAGGGGACATTCAATTGTGGGAAGCGCAACTGATGAAGGTTCCCTGACCAGAAACAATATATATTATATATAATATATATTGTCTTGCTTACAAAGGAATGACACCTCGAAGAGTGTATTCAATATCTCTTACAGGTGAAGTAACCTCAAATTTTATAGTGACATTCTGCCGTAGGAGTTAAGGTAGAACAGCAATTACATGGAACGACTCCAGATTCGGAACCTCTGTGTGCTAATTCTCTCGAAAATCCTAGATGTCGGTCTTACATCTCGCGTCTTCAAACGGTACTGTATGTTCATTTAATTAATAAATAAATAAATTAGTGATATAAAAGAAAGCATTTTGTTTTTCTACAATCATAATGATAGTATTATATCACAAAAGTAATGGCTTCCACAATCAATTAGCACTCAAGATATCAATGTTCTGTTTGGGTAATATTGGGCCATAATTAATTAAAATCAAATTTAACCGAATTAGCAATTTGATTCTTACGAAACCTTACATAAATTACTTAAGAACTGAAAGTATTGTATGCTCTCAATAATGAATTGTGCACTTTAATTGTTACACATGGCACAAAGTTAATTTTACTCGCCGAATGTCGGAATGCTGTGACAGGGCGAGTGGATTGTATATAAACTGCTAACTTTTGATTTTAAAAACAAAGTCTAATTTGAGTTACGGATATTAAGTCGTATATTTATGTATATGTAATTCAATACTTTCAAATTTAAGTTAATTAGAACAACAACCTCTATAATGTAGTTCGATTTAAACAAGGATATAACTCATTTTTTGGTTATAAAAGAGACGCTAAGTAACAAGCTGTACAATAAAGATATCTAATTTCTGAACCTGTTTTATACACGCTCCAAGCAGCACAATTAATCTTCAAAAATATATTTTGCCAAACAATAATAATCAAGTGAATTATTAATTTTTATACTACACAACACTTACCATTTTTTGGACAGTGTGGTAGAAATATTATTTTTTTAAGTGCCTCCATATTGCTTATTAAGTTCAAATAGTGAGCTCACTCTCACTAACAGAACAGTATTGTAACAGGGAATACAAATAAACCAGTATAAACTGGGTCGTTTTTTAAACTAATAATGACAACCAAATGTAAATATTTAATTTGAATGATGACCTTAATTTGTAACTAATGACTTCTGTTCATGGGATATTATTAAGTTGGGGTTTAATTGTTAATCACTCGCTACTTTTTCCTTTAAACAATTGCTCTATAAAATGAAAATTGTACCAGAATTCAAAATCTAATAATGTTAGCGACTTAAAAATCAGAATCAGATTATCACAAAAAATGCCAAATGTGATTTTGGCGAAAATTGGTATTTTGTTATTTTCTCTTAAATTATTGAATTATTGAATTATCACCTGTCATTACCAGTTATGCGCTTTATACTAACACTTTAATTTACATATGTCCAAAGAAATGATAAATATAATTGATATTTATCCCAAATTTTGACAAACGGCATGTTTAATGATAAAATAATATTTAGCAGCCCCATCGGGATTAGCTTTAACAATAAAAATTGAAACATTCAATTAAATTTAACTAGTTTTGAAAGATCAGTAAACTTAAGTAAAAAACATTTTGATGAAATATAGCACCTATTTTCTGCATTCATGCAGGCATCAGCTTTTGTGAAAGTAGTAATTGAATGAATATAGGAAGTGTACATGCTTTTATTTTCAAACACTTGACACATTTCGGGAGGTTATTCTCATATTTGCTATTATTATATTATTATAATTCTCTGCCCAGTTTTTCTATACTAAAAAATAAAAATTTGGACCTGAGAAACATAGGTGCACACCCAAACTGACTTATCTGTGAGTTCATTTTCAAATAACATATTTTGTTTATTACACTGGAGTCATTGACTATCTATTACATTACTAAAAGAGAAATTTTAAATCATAAATGGGTACTTCTTCTCATAGAAATTTCCCAAAATTTATGTTAGTCACAATTTGACTTGTCATACTATATAGCATCTAAATTACTGTTTGTAAAATCTTCACTCGCTAACATTATCAATAATTATGGGAGTCCTTGCTTGATGAACTGTACAAATATTAAACGGGAAATTTGATAAGCTTTCAGTCAAATCTGGGTTAAAAAATCGATATGCCTAAGGCTGTTTACTAAGACGTGGTGCCGACTTGAATTTGATCGGATTGCTCACCCCAGAAACGCATTAAGCCACCCTTTATTTGTTTAATAAACCAACCAAGATGGGGCGTGAACAACTAACAGGAACTGAATATGCAACACTATTAAGAATGTACTGTAAACTTACAAGGTGTTTCATTCAAAGCAGGTATATGTGTGAATATATTTCTGGGGATATTAATTATTTAATTTGTCATCTATACCTAACTTTGATTTTTAATATTATATGTCTTAATATAAATATTGAACTGGTTATACGTCATTTTTTTTTATAAATTACAAAAAAATATATATCATTTTGGAAAATATAGAGTGCTTGAATTTTTTAAATAAAATTGAAATTTTTTTGTTTTCAAAATGCGACGGAGCATATAAAAGAAAATTCAACGAAAATCCCAAAGATTTTCTTGTAATTTTTAATCCCATAGATGAAAATACTGGTCGCGCTTTTTTCACTTATTTCAAACTCGAAACTCCCGACAGATCAGCTTACCGCCTAGGCTACTATTGGGGTAACAAAAAACAGTGGAAGAGAATATAGAAGCAATGTTGTGAACTAGAGTGATTGAGCCCTCTTTCAACCTCTTTGGTCTGCCGCTGTTGTGAAGGATATCAAGGAAGGTGGAACCAGCAGGTTTTTCGTGGAGGACGCAAAGTTGAAAGACGTCACTATGAGGCCTAGAGTGGTCGATAGGCTGACTCCTGTAACGGGCTTCAGTAGGATTTAGAAAATGGTTGTTGGTAAGCTGAGCGTCCATACAAATGACCGAGAAAACAGCATTTTTTACAAGCTCTCATTTGTCCCAGTTATACCTCTTTTTTTTATAAATTACAAAAAATATATATCATTTTTGAAAATATAGAGTGCTTGAATTGTTTAAATAAAATTGATTTCTTTTGTTTTCAAAATGCGACGGAGCATATAAAAGAAAATTCAACGAAAATCGCCAAAAATTTTCTTGTAATTTTTAATCCCATAGATGAAAATACTGGTAGCGCTTTTTTCACGTATTACAAACTCGAAACTCCCGACAGATCAGCTTACCGCCTAGGCTACTATTGGGGTAACAAAAAACAGTGGAAGAAATTATAGAGGCAATGTTGTGAACTAGAGTGATTGAGCCGTCTTTAAGTCTCTTTGGTCTGCCGCTGTTGTGAAGGATATCAAGGAAGGTGCAACCAGCAGGTTTTTCGTGGAGGACACAAAGTTGAAAGACGTCACTATGAGGCCAACAGTAGTCGATAGGCTGACTCCTGTAACGGGCTTCAGTAGGATGTAAGAAATGGTTGTTGGTTAGCTGGGGTTCCATACAAATGACAAATTATTTACAAGCTCTCATTTGTCCCAGTTAACTTCTAAGTATTTTTCTCTCGTTTAATGCTTTTACTAGATTTAAATAATAATTAATAATAAATTTTTAATGAATGATAGAAAATGGAATTTGTGCTGAGTAGAATAACCTCTTGGATATACCTGCATTTCTCGACAATATTTTTGTCTTGGGCCTCACCCTTTGGAAGAAGAGTCTTGGACCATTTTGTGTCAAAAATTTGGATAAGAATCACCAAAGTCATGTTAGAACCCATGTGTGGTTGTCAAGTACCCATGGACTAGCAAGACTTTTTTCGGGTCTGAGTTCATTTTGCAGGCACCTCATAGAGGAATTTGCCACCGTTGCCTTACATCTACATAAGCTTAATGGAGAAAAGAAGGCAATCCACTTGTGTCGATATTATTGGGACACACAAACAAGCCATTGATCTTATTTATGTGGTAAACTCATTAAATAAAATGTTGCAAAACATGACCTGTAACAAAACAACTGAAGATGTTAATTTCTGGTTGTAAATAACAAATCCTTCGGCCAATTGCGCAAGTAGTTGCCAGCAGCAACAATATATCTGTTAAATATTTTGGTTTTTTTGAAATTTTCCAAATATGCCAGTTATTTCAGGAACGACTACCTTGTATCCCTTAATGTTTCCATGTGTTAAATTTCAAGAGGGGGCATACATTGTTTCAGGATACAATTGAATACACAGATACATTGTATTTCGGGCACTGTTGTTTAAAGAAAACAACTGATTTAAAGCTTATTTAATATAACTCAGACACTTTTAGACGGTACATGTATAGCAGTTACTGCACCATGGCCAACAAAAATCGTTGTGGTATTATATCTAGTGTTTTATTCATGCCCAAACCTTCTTCTTTTTCGTGCTTTATATTTGTACGAAAAAATCACCTGTTCAATCTTCATCTCCCGCCTGGTTAAGGTTTTGGCAGTTCGGGTCGTACTTATGTGCAATATGGTATATGATAAGCTAAGTAGTTTTCTAATGGATCTAGGGATAAGTCGTAATTTTAATATATATGTTATATACATACACTTCTCAATATTAACTTTTTAAAAAAGATTTTTATTAATAACAAACAAAATAATAACTGTTAAATACAAATGAAAAATAACGATATAAAGTGACAGAGTTACTGAGTAATAATAAATGACAAACAAGAGAGATTTCACAATATATAACCTAATGAGTGCTGAATCGGCACTGTCGAGACGGCGATTCCCACGGATGCTCGGTGGTGCTGTAATCTGATACTCCACGTGTCGCTGATTCAGCTGGGACTGTTGTATTGTCGTTGCGATATAAGTTCATGCTAAGTTCATAGTATAAACTTATATAACAACTCCCATCCATATAAAAAAGTTGATGGTACAGCATCAACTTTTACGTCAAGTTCTGGAGTTCTGTTTCGTCGGTTGGATTCAGGAGGGTGTGTAGTTTTCCTTTGGGCTTAGGGTTTGATGGTGCTGTCGGTGGCGTGTGCTGGACAGAGGAGCTTGGTGTAGTGGTATTCTTGAACCTCTTCTGGATTGACTTCATTGTGAGGAGTATAATCACAATTACTACTAAGGTGGTCGTTGTGATTGTGAGCCAGGACGTATGCTTTTCTAAGGGTGGTTGTTCCATCAGCTTTTCCAGTTCCTTAGAATATTGGGAGAGCTTATGGTTGGCAACATCTAGGTCTTGTACATCTAATTCTTGTAGCTGTAGGGGTGTCAGGTTTGGCATCTCATTGGCGGCTGGCATGCCGTTGCAGCAGTTGAAAGGAATGTCCACAGGGTGGTTTCTGTATGTGATGTTTTGGACATTTTTAGAAGTTCTTGTAGCATGGACCCTTGTGTTGTCGATAAAGGCATTGCAGTCGGGTTGGATTTGTAACACTAAATTTGTCGATATGGTTTGTGTCACGACATCTTGCCCTTTGCATTTGATGGTGATAGCCAGTGGTCTTGAAATCGAGATCAACCAAAAGCTTACGTCAATCTCTTGGATATTATAGTCTGCTGCATATAATATCAAACTTTTGCAGGTTGCTGGAAGTGTGGCTGGCTGTCTGAGAAGCTGACCTTCGCAGATGGCATCTTTGTCTATTGGATGTGATATAGCTTTGGAACAAATCTTATGATGTTTGGTTAAAGGCTTGCAGTCAAACAGGTCTTCGAAGGATGCGTATAATAACGAATCGTCATCTCTCGCGATAAATTTTGTCTTTATTGAAAGTATATGATGGAACCCTGTTCGATCATCCAAAATTGGGAACGGATAAAGGTGGTAAAGGGTGTAAATCTCAGGATCCACTAAAGGAATTTTGAGCACAAAAATGATTTTGGTGTTGATTTGAAAAGCTTCCAATTCTATCAAATCAATATACTGAGCAACATTTGAACTGTAAATAGGAAGTGGTAAATTATTTTCATGTAGTGACTGAGAAATCTTTTGAAGGGAATCGACCAAATCTACTGGGGTTATGATCGAACAATGTAAAATTTTAAGCGGGCGAAAGAGACTGCAGTTAAAACATCATCGAGAGTATTTTCGATAAATATGTAACTCTCCATTAGGCTTTCACACAGATCCAAGATATTGATTTGAAATTCATGAAAATCAAGATCATTTGAAATCTATAAAATTGACTGCCTTATTTTTTCGTTGTTATTCGAGAATAGTTTCTCCTCGGATTGAAATTTTTGTAAAGTGTTGTTGAGGCTCGTAATGACTGAGGTTGTTACAGATATTTGTTTCTTTACTAAGTCCTGAATTTGGTGTTGGTCTTTAGTAATTTTAGTTATACAGTCATTTATGTATTCACCATCTGTTGCGTCTAAGTTTCCTGAAATAGCTTTCCAAACTGATCCCAGTCCGTTAATAAGTCCGCATTTTCTTCTGTTAGAAGGGTAAGTTTGAGTGTCAGCGAAGATGTCTGTATATTTAGAGTTAACGGATTTAAAAATTTGTTTCAAGAGGCTAACATGTGTTTGTATTTTTGGTTTAAATGATTTCGTATAAGTTGTGTTTTCGTTGATTGTCTCTAAAATTCGGTTTAGTATGGCGTCGTTATTTGAAATAGCACCTCTGAAAGGGCTGAGGTCTTTGAAGACAAGAAGTGACCATTTGTCGTTTGAAATTTTAAGTGTGCCTTCTTCATGGAAGAAAACTCCTATTGTATTGTTAACGGGTGTAAGAGAGTATTGTTGGAGGTTCACGACTGAAAACAGTCCACAGAATCTGAAAAGAAGGGATTCATTCAAAATATGGTTTTAGTCTGTCAAAGTTAATTTTACTGATTTAGTTAGTCTGTAAGTTTATAACTGTGGCAGAGTTTTTTCTTATCGCGGTAATTTCAAAAGGTCCATTGAATTTGTTTTCAGATTTGCTTTTAATCTGAGACTCTTTCACGTAAACTTTGTCGCCTACTTTTTATTCTGGTTGGTTAGTCGAAACATGTTTGTCAAATCTAACTTCAGATTTTTGTTTTTGTTGGTCGGTTTTTGCGCGGGCAAGTCTATAATAGTAGTTCATTCTGTTGTTAAGGTCCCTAACATATTTGGAAATGAGTTTTTCCTGATCGTATATTGTTTCGGGGGTCTAGTAGAAGTGTGCCCAAAGATAAGTTCATAGGGCGTGAAACCGGTAGTCTTGTTTTTAGTGTTGTTGTAGCAGAGAACTGCGTAGGGGAGGACGTTGAATGGATGTTCGTCCGGATGTTCAGCTGTATTTGCCCTTATCATTTCTGCTAAAGTCGCGTGAAACCTTTCGATAGAACCATTTGATTCGGGATGGTGGACACTTGAAAAGGATAGTTTTATGTCATATAGTTCGCACAGGTCCCTTATGAGAGTGTTATCACATTCATGTCCATAATCACAATGGATGCGAAGAGGTGTACCGTAATGTTGGAAGAATATTAGGAGGGTGTTTACTACATTTTTAGCTGTTTTGTCACCAATTGGGTAAGCCTGAGTAAATTTGGTGAGTTCATCCCTAATAGTCAGTGCGTAGTTTCTGGTTGGATATTCGAAAATATCAATGTTGATGCGTTCGAAGGGCGTTTTTGGTGTTTCAGTTATGACAAAAGGAGCACTTAAGTTTTTTCTACAGAACTTTACCTTTTGGCAAGTTTCGCAGGATTTAATAATTTGCTCTACACTTTTGATTAGTCCAGTCCAATTATACGTTTCTTTTATGCGTCGGATGGTCTCGTTAATTCCACGATGAAGGTTATTTTTGCCGCAGTGGTACTGCTGCAGTATAACGGGAATCTCGTCTTGAGAAGGGGTTGTCACAATATTTTAAGTTTTACGTCTTTGTCTGCAAGTATAAAGGATAGTGTTTCAAGAATCGGTAGTTCTACGTTGTTTTCAATACAAAAAGTTTCGGATTCGTCGAACTGGTCTTGGTTGTTATAGAGAATGTTGAAAAGATGTGCAACAACTGTTCCAGGATCAAAGGGTAAAGGGACAATTAAATATTTTCTATGCCTTACAGTTTTACTGGCTAGAACGTTTAGAGTGTCAGTAGTGAAGTTTGGGTCTTCTTCGAAAATGTCTTCGATGATTTTGTCATGCAGGTCATTGAGTTTATTTTGTCAGAAGAAAGTGAGATTTGTCTAGAAGTTGGGCGTTAGAAATTTCTATTTTTGAATAGTCGATTATCGACTCGGTTTTATACAATTGAACAAATCGATTAAATTCTGTTGTCATGCGTTCGTCGTGATCATCGCGTTCTTGATCGTTGTCGGAGTCGTCGGAGTTATCGTGACTAGTACCTGGATCGGGTTGTTTTGGGTCGGTTTCGTTATTTGCGAAAATTTTTATCTTTGAAAGAAAGTCGGTGCATTGTTTGAAGTGATTAATTTTGATACGGGAAAGAGCGTCTGGGTTCAAGTTTACCTTGCCGGGCTTGTATTCGATTTTATATTTATACTCCTCTAGTTTGAGGCGCCATCTGGCTAGACGACTGCCAGGGTCTTTGATCGAAAAGAGCCAAGTAAGCGGACGGTGATCACACAGGAGTGTAAACTTTCTCCCAAAAAGATACGGTCTGTAGTGCTTGACCGCCCAAACAATGGCTAGCAGTTCCCGTTCGATAGTGGAATATCGAGTTTCTGCAGCGCAGAGTGTACGGGAAGCATATGCTATAGGAAGATCTTTTCCTACGGGGCCTTGTGAGAGAACCGCTCCAATTGCAAAAGTACTAGCATCAGTAGTGAGCAGGAATGGTTCTTCGAAATTTGGGTAGATCAAGATAGGGTCAGATACAAGGGCTTGCTTCAGTTCGTTGAAGGAAGACTTGCAATCTGCGTCGAAGATGAATTTGACGTCTTTCTGCAGGAGTTTCGTTAGGGACTTTGAGATCTTGGCGAAATTGGGGATAAAACGTCGGTAATAACCGGCGAGACCAAGAAAAGATTTAACATCTTTAGGAGTTTGGGGTTGAGGAAAATTCTGGATGCATTCAACCTTTGAAGGGTTTGGTTTTACTCCTTCTTGGGTGATCAGATGACCTAGGTAAGCAACTTCCTTACGGAGAAACTCACACTTGTCAGGTTGAATTTTCAAGTTTGACTGTCTAAGACGCTTAAAGACTTCTGTCAAACGGGACATATGCTCATGGATGGTTGGTGAATAAACGATAATGTCATCCATGTAAACAAGGCAACGTTCATTCTGGATGCCCAGAAGAATGTTGTCCATGACCCTCTGAAAAGTAGAAGGTGCATTTTTCAAACCAAATGGCATACGAACGAATTCGTAATGGCCATTGTCAACAGAGAAACCGGTCTTGGGAATGTCTTCCTCAAGGATTTCCAACTGGTGGAACCCGGAAGCGAGATCCAGTGCCGAAAAGTATTGACACTTACCAAGTTGATCGAGGAGATCAGAAATGCTGGGCAGAGGGTATTTATCGTCTACAGTTAGTTCGTTTAACTTCTTATAGTCGATAACAACTCGCCACTTTTGCTTACCAGAAGCATCGAGTTTCTTGGGGACGACCCATACGGGGGAGGACCAAGGAGAAGAAGAGTGCCTGATAATGATTTGATCAAGCATTTTGGAAATTTGGGTTTTCACTTCCTCCTTATGCACTTGAAGATATCTGTACGATTTCGTGAAAACGGGCTTGGCATTATTGGTGTCAATAGAGTGTTTGACGGCGTTAGTAAACTTGACGTTTACCTTCGAGATAGAAAATATCTTCGAATTCTAAGCAGAGATTCGTGATAAGTTCTCGCTCTTCGTCGTTAAGATGTTCTGTCCGAATTTGTTCCCTGATAGTAAAGTTTCTGTCTAAGTTTGTAGATTCACAGTAATCGTGTGTATTCAGATTTAAAAGAGGGTGTGTATGCTCAAGGGGTTCTAAATGAAGATTGGAAAAGTTAACAGTTTTCGGCATTGCGTTCGCGTTTATTATCGAAGTCAGAAATTCTCCTTTTGAATTAACATGTACAACAGCGTTGGGAAGTCGTACTTTGTCAATTACTTGTGTCGGTAAAATTGCGTCGGTGTTTGAAAGTTCACATTTTAGTTTGAAAATTTGTTCGGTACGTGCACTTTATGCAAGGGAATAGTTTTGAAGTTCGTAATTAACTGTTTTGATTTTAAGTCAACAATACATTCGTAATGCCCAAGAAAATCAAGACCTAATATTCCATCAAACTCAATATCTAGATTGTAGATGAAAACCTTATGGGGGTTACCTAAGGCAAATGGAATAAGGGTGGATTCTGAAATCGGGATTTTCTCGTGCGTAATACCTTGGATTGTCACTTTCTCGGGAAATCGTTGACGGAAATTTTTGACGGTATTTTCTTTAAAAATGGAGATACCAGCACCGGTATCAATGAGAAGTTTGAACTTTCCAGAAGCGTCGTGAATGTAATATAAATTTTTGGAGTTGACTGTTAAAAGAGGACTTAGAGAAATGCTTGTTCCGGGAAATTCGCATTTGGGTTGAAATCTTCCAGATTCAAATTCTGGATTTGGGATCTAGGCTCGGTAGAGCTAGAAAATCCTGGTATTCGTCGGTATTGAAAGGTTCAATGGGGGTATCGTCTGGTATTTCTTCGAAGTCAGAGCTTACATAATTTTGACTGATATCGTCAAAATAGTGTTGGTTATTATCAGTATAATAACCGTAATTGTTTTTAGGATGTTGAGAATATTCACCATTTTGATGGTGGTTAAAATGATGTGTCCTTTTCTGGACGATAGTGAGGGTTGGTCTGTATTACAGTCGGTCGGAACTGATTTGGTTTGAACGGGGGTCTTTGAAAGTTCGTCGGTCGAAATGGTGGACCTTGATGGTTGGTATTATTTGTGGTTGGATTTGGCCTCGAAAATTGATTTGGCCCTACGAAATTTGGTCGGAAATTTTGAGTTGAGGACTGAGGGTTATTTTGGTATCTTAAACGACAGTCTGTGGATATGTGGCCTAATCGTCCACAATTTAAACATTTGGGTAGCTGACTTGGTTTCCTAGCCGGAAATGAGGGGTTAGGTGGGGCAGATTTGTTTATCTTCTGTTCCTCGAAGTAAGACAACTGAAACTCTCTTCTTATGCGAGAATGTGCCTCCAGAAGGTCTTTGGGATTGCTGGCACGAATTATTTGGCCTAGACGTGGTTCTAGTCCGGTAAGTAATGTATTTAGAACCATCGTATCTACAAGGGTAGTCAGAGCTTCTTTTTGCTCGTTACTTAGTCCAGACGCTTTTTGAATGCATGAGTGCATTTTCGCAAAAAAACCTGGAGTCTATTATAGAACGTTAGAGGGGACTCGTTGGACAATTGTTTGAGACGTTGGAGATCGTGGATCAAAGAAGACAGATCCCGCGAGTCTCCGAAATGGAGTGTTAGAAGCTGCTTAATTTCTAAATATGAACCGGGGTTTCTCGAGTTGACTAACTGAGCAGCTTTGCCTCTAAGTTTATTTTTAATATGAATGACTAGCAGATATTTTTGCTCTGCAGTCGACATATTGTACGCACAATTACATGCGTGTATGAAAGTGGCCAAAGAGATCTGGTCGCCTTCAAATTCCGGAATAATGGAAAATATTTCCGATAACCGGTACTACATTGTTTGTTGCTTGTGCCATTTCGATGTGTCAGAATTAAAAGTATACCCAAGTTGAAAAATAATAAAAGAATATAATAAACGAGGGATTGTAAAATGGGTTTCAATTAAAATATAGTGTAAAAATTATTAAGCAAATGTATGTAAATGGAGTATAAACGATATTTTGGATAATAGAACGGTAGATAAAAATGAAATAATAAAATAAATATATAAAAGTAAATCAAAATATACCAAATAAATATTTCAATTCAAATAATCAAATAATATCTCAATTCAAATCAAGATAATCAAATAAATCAAATTATCAATCAAATAATCAAATTAAATCAAATATCAAATAATCAAATAAATCAATCAAATAAATTTTTTAAAACCTTAAACGTTAGACGATTCACTACTACTCACATCAACAGGAACATTGGAAGATCCGTGTTCTCCTTATTATCGCAGTTGGGACTTCTTCCAGGTTCTTTGCTCCGTTGAGGGATAGGAATCAGCCGCTACCAGTTAGAATTAAGCTCGTGTTCTAGTAACGTTGACGGATCCTACTGACTGCGCCAATTTGTTATATCACACTTCTCAATATTAACTTTTTAAAAAAGATTTTTATTAATAACAAACAAAATAATAACTTTTAAATACAAATGAAAAATAACGATATAAAGTGACAGAGTTACTGAGTAATAATGAATGACAAACAAGAGAGATTTTACAATATATAACCTAATGAGTGCTGAATCGGCATTATATAACATATATATATATATATATATATATATATATATATATATATATATATATATATATATATATATATATTGGGCTGTATTTCATCTTATAAGCATTCTGCTACTCTTGCTGCTTCGGTTGTTTGTTCTCTCATATCTGCTTCAATATATGATTAATTTTCCAAGCTCCAACCTAAATGCCCCGATTCTTGAAATCATTCGACGACTCTTGACGAAGGACATATGTCGTATGAAAACTGACATAAATGACGTTTAATATATATATATATATATATATATATATATATATATATATATACATATGTATTAGGTGGTTTCTAGTTACTCGAATTTGAAGTGACTAGAAGCGAAAGCAGAAGGCTACGAGAATTATGCGAACCGACCTGAAAAGGGCAGATGTGACTCTGCCGAAACGTGGTCATTTTACCATCGATCCCGGTAGGGATCAATTATCAACTACGCGGATGAATTCCCGGACACCATCTAATATATTTAGTGCCCGCGTAAACTGAAAAACAAATAATATATATATATATATATATATATATATATATATATATATATATATCATCATCATATGCAGCTATATTCAACCAATTTTTCATGGTGTAGCCTCCCTGAAGAATTAAAAGATTGCAGAGGAACTTGAAGAGCTGTGGAAATGGAGAACTTAAGGTCTTGAGAAGAGAGGAAGAAGAAGAGCTTAAGATCTGTGAGAAGGACTGAAGGACTGTATTGAAGAGAATTGAAGGTAGGTGGGCAAATGGTCGGTTTTACTAACTGAAATGAAGAAGAAGAAGAAGAAGAATTGTAGGACTGAAGAATTGAAGAACTGGCTCGAAGGATTGAGAAGACGAACATAATTTTGGCAGTTTTTATCGGAAACTCAACTCAAGGTTGAGGAATTGGCCTTTGTATAACTAGACTCGTAACGGAATGTATTAATGAAGCGAAAGCTGAAGAGCTAATCGGAGACACTTAAGGTCTTGAGGGAACAGATAAAGAGCCTAAGGTCTTTTTGTAAGAATTGTCTCGAAGGATTGAGAAGTCGAAGAATATTCTTAGAATTTTACAGGGGATATGAGGCATACCTTACCACTCTGCCTCAGTGCGGGTTGGTAAGGGGCAAATGTCTATTTCCCTGATTTTTGCCATTTACGTCAGAGACGACTGTACCCCCCGGAATTTTGTCAGAATTTTTTTATTAAATATCAAGCTCCAATTTAGTACAATTGTGTGAGCTGACGGACTTTCCCACTAGGCCACCGGGGGGCATATATATATATATATATATATATATATATATATATATATATATATATAAATGTTATATCCGTCATAAACCACACTTAGAATATTTACATCATAGCAACAATATAATAATCATTTCTCATAAATATCGTATTACATCTCATATTTCACGATATAGCAATTCCCACGGACAACGCTTCGCTTCCTCGCACGTGTAATCTGCTGATGCTTAGCTTGCAAAACCAAGATTATAAATTCACATGCGACGACAGCGAGCGTCATTAAGTGTTTTAAATTCATAAAGTTATATTTTATTCAATATTGTTATTTTCAAGTTTCTAATTTTGTAATTCAAATAAAAAGTTTTTTTAAAAAGTTAATTGTGTTAGTAATAATATAAAAATTGGCGCAGTCAGTAGGATTGTTCCAACACGGCAAGAACACGAAAAATTCTCACTCGTCGTGGTGGTTTCAAAACCTTTGTGGAACAACGACCTTCGAGCTGGAGACACAACTGCGAGTAAATCAGCACCAGGAACAAGCCAGGCTAATCAGTGCGGTCCTCACAGAACAGTCCATGCCGAGATTTATACTGTAAGAATCACGTTTAATTTACACTTAATCACTATTTTTATTTTTTATTTTTGATCGAACATTTCTATCATCAACGACAATTTATTTTAACATATTTATTTATTTTTGTACTGATTTATTGATTTTGATTTCCATTTTAACTAATTCACCATTCCCTACACTATATACCGATAAAATATTTCGCAATATACTAACAAAAAATTTATCACAACAAATTATTATTATCCCTTTTTGGTAACATTTTATATACTTTAATCTGATAGTAGAATTTTCATTCTACTATTGCTATTTTTTTTGTTTTTCGATTTTCTAATATTGTGCAACAACCGTATTCTACATACAAAATGGCAACGACTAGACAAGGTGCCACAACCCCAACGGTAGAACCTTACAAAATTTCAGAGATATTTGCGATTATTCCTGAATACGACGGGAATCCCATTTTCCTTAACACTTTTATTAGCTCTTGCACAACAGCACACAACATGGCTGTTTCTAATCAAATAGCCTTATTAATCCTTCACATAAAAAACAAGTTGAGAGGCCGTGCCGCCGAACTTGTAAATTCCCGAAACCCATCAACTTGGGACGACATCAAAACGCTCCTTGAAACACAGTTCGGTGATTCACGCGATTTGTCTGCATTAATTCAAGATCTTCAGAGAATGCGGCAACTTCCCAATGAGTCCCCATTAACTTTCGCAACCCGCCTTCAAACACACGAAGCCAAAATGCACGCGGCTGTCACTAAACAAAACATAACTACAAAAGAAAAAGACGCACAAATTTCTCTTATTGACTCTATGGCTCTGAACAGCCTTTTAACTGGTCTTGAGCCGAAAATAGGGCAAATTATACGTGCCAGCAACCCTGACGATATTATAACTGCTGTTTCTAGAATAAAACGGGAGATACAACTGTGTCATTTAGAAAACCAAAAGTTTCAAGTGACACGTAACCTACAACAACAAAAACGACCAAACGCTGCAAGTTTCATAAAGCAATGCTCGTTTTTCAAACGAACAGGGCATTCGTTTAACGAATGCTTAACTAGACAAAGGCAACAACAGCCAAACTCGAATTTTAACAATAATAATTTCCAACAATTTCGACCTAACCAATTTTCTCAACCCACAAACCAAATGAGATCCAACTTTGACCAGAATAGACAACAATTCCAAAAAATCGACCCTCAACTAGCGGACAAAATCAAAGTCCTAACAGTTTTCGACCCAATCCAAACTTTTTCAGAAATCAGCAACAAAGGGCCCATCACTTTAACCAGTCAGATTTCTATAACACTCCCAATTACACAAGTGATCAATCAAGCAATTTCTATGACTCTGATTACCCTCAACAAGATGAATACTCACATTTGGATACTGAACCACAAAGTAACGATTTATATTACTCTCAGGTTCACAATTATGAAAATTACGACACTTATGAACATGTTTATCCTGAATTCTGCTCTGATATACCCGATAATTCTCAGCGAAATTTTCAAACGGCTCTCACCGTAGACAAACCACCGGACACTCAAATCCTCAATCTTCAGTCCCAATTCGAGACAATGAATTTCAAAGACAGCTTCAATCCAAACCTCAACTTCCCGGAAAACGCTTTCCTATAAGCCCCGCACTTTCAGTTAACTCAAAGAACCTCTTTTACATCAATGACGCTTCTAACACTTACAAATTGTTAATCGATACAGGAGCAGGCTTATCAATCTTCAAGCCCAAAACTTGTGAAAAATTTCCCAACCGATCTCCTGAAAACGTTGTGATACAAGGTATCACTAACCAAAAAATTCTCATAAACGAATCCACTTTAGTCCCGTTCAATCTAACAGATCCACACAAAGTCTACATATGCGATCTAGACATCGAATTGGATGGCCTATTAGGCTCGGATTTCCTGGAGCATTACAATTGTGTAATAGACTTTAATAAGAAAGTTCTCGTCACAAATTTCAAAACCATCCCACTCATGAAAGTTACTGAAGAGACATTATCAACCGACACCCAACCACAGATAAACAACCAAACGATTTTAAATACCATCAGTATCGAACCGCGGACAGAACGCGTTTTTAAACTTAAATGCGAGTTACGAAATACGGACGCCATTCTAACTTCCAGAGTATTAGAAAATGTAAGATTACCAAATGCTCTGGTTCACGTCAACGATAAAGGTGAATTTTTCACATCGGTTTTAAACGCAAACGCTAGTCCAAAAAGAATAAATTTTGACAAAATTGAATTAGAACCTATCCAGAACTTCTCTATTAATCACTGCGAAGAAATTTCATTTAGAACTAACTCTAACATAGACAGATTAACAGAAATTCACAAACAACTTCGACTCGAACACCTCAACGAAGAAGAGGCGGAATTAATCCAACAACTCTGCATCGATTTCTCGGACATTTTCTATTTAGAAGGGGACAATCTTAGTTTCACTAACGAAATAAAACACTCTATTGATACAAACAACTCGAAACCCATATTTACCAAATATTATCGGTACCCCCAAATCCATAAGGAAGAAGTTCGAACCCAAGTCTCAAAAATGTTAGAACAAGGTATCATTCGCCCTTCAAATTCCTCTTGGTCTTCCCCTGTGTGGGTTGTCCCAAAAAAACAAGACGCATCCGGCAAACAAAAGTGGCGTGTAGTCGTGGACTACCGTAAACTTAATGAACTCACAGTAGACGATAAGTATCCCTTACCCAACATATCAGACTTACTGGACCAACTTGGCAAATGCCAATACTTTACTACACTAGACCTTGCTTCTGGCTTTCACCAGATCGAAATTGAATCGAAGGACATTCAAAAAACCGCTTTTACTGTAGAGAACGGTCATTTTGAATTCGTTCGCATGCCTTTCGGTTTGAAGAATGCTCCCTCAACCTTTCAAAGGGTGATGGACAACATTCTCATCGGAATCCAGAACGAGAGATGCTTGGTCTATATGGACGATATAATCATCTACTCACCAACTATACACGAACATTTGGCCCGACTGACTGAAGTTTTCAAACGACTTAGGAAGGCAAATCTTAAGATTCGGCCTGATAAATGCGAATTTCTCCGCAAGGAGGTAGCATATTTAGGACACCTCATTACAAAGGACGGAGTAAAACCGAACCCGTCCAAAGTCGAATGTATACTTAACTTCCCCCAACCGCAGAACCAGAAAGATATTAAATCTTTTCTTGGTCTAGCTGGCTACTACCGTCGATTTATACCAAACTTTGCCAAAATATCCAAACCTCTTACAAAGTTGCTCGAAAAAGACGTTTCATTTCATTTTAATTCAGACTGTGTTGACTCCTTTAACAAATTAAAACAAGCTCTCACGTCCACTCCGATCTTGATCTATCCCGACTTCTTCTAACTACAGACGCTAGTGCTTTCGCAATCGGCGCTGTACTTTCCCAGGGACCAATAAGCAAAGACCTGCCCATTGGATATGCCTCTAGAACTCTCTGCAAAGCAGAGACTAGATACTCAACCATAGAGCGCGAACTTCTGGCCATCGTCTGGGCTGTCAAACACTTTCGTCCAATAATTTTTGGCCGCAAGTTTAAACTCCTGACCGATCACCGCCCGTTAACGTGGCTCTTTTCTATCAAAGATCCGGGTAGTCGACTCGCGAGATGGCGCCTCAAACTTGAGGAATATGATTACGAAATCATATACGAGCCAGGAAAAGTCAACAAAAATGCCGACGCCCTTTCGCGCATTAAAATAACTCACTTCAATGAATGCATCCATTTCCAATCAACCAACAATCTTCAATACTTCCCAATAAACCCCCTTAACGAAAACGATGACACAGACTCAGACGAACCTGAAATGAATAACGACGATGACCTAATATTTACCGAATTTCGAACGTTCGTAGAACGTTACAAAACAGTTTCACTCATTGACTACAGTAAGATACAATACTCTTACTGCCAACTTCTTGACAGAGAAAATAAAACATTCTATTCTAAAGTTTTCTTTCGAACGATATAAAATTAACGTATTCTCCGGACAATCCTGAAACCGTAAACGAGATTCTATTTGCTTCAGCCTGACCAAATCTTAGGAATTACCTAAGAAATATCTTTGAAGAAAATGCTATCGAAAAAGATGAAGTGCCTTCTTGAACGTTTCATATAAAGGGGTATTAAGGCGAAAAATATTGGCTCTATGTTGTAAAATGTCAAACAGTTACGAAAAACCTTGAGCCCTCGGTATTACTGAAATTCCAAGAATCCACCCTTACCATCTAAAAAATGCCCTGACCATACCGTAAATTTTCCCGACCGAGTTGCTAGTAGTTGCTTCACATAATATGGTAAAAGCAAAAATCGTATTCTGACCGAATCAAACCTCTGTTGCGTCGAGAACAACTAGGAATTACCTATTTTAGAAATGCTCAATAATAGAATTTCCCATTACTATAAGATTGCCCGTGAAAGGAGAGAACAACAGAAACAAAAAGCCAAAGTCCGATTTGACAAGCATGTTTCGGGAAACCCTCCTAATTACCAAGTAGGTGATAAAGTTTACATAAGAGAATCTCAATTTAAAGACAAACTACAGAACAAGTTTAACGGACCTTTCGAAATACTAGAAATCCATAAAAATTCAGCAACTCTATTAAACCCCCGAACTAACCAAAATACGAAAGTAAACTTTGATCGCATGAAACCATTCATAGAAGACTAATTTGTTTACAGGGTCATCCTGCTGTTCGGATCAGCAGCATCCCAGTTCGAAATAACAACCATAAATAACACAATAGGAATTTACTATCACGAGGAAGCACGAATTGACGTTTCAAATTGCAAATGGACATTATTAGTTCATAAAAACCTTCCAGCTCTTGAACAAGTCTTCACTACTAATAACAGACTACTTGACACATTAATAAGATGTATTTCTTATAACCTCAACTCAATGAACCTATTCCGTGCCGACGTCCAAACTCACTTAAATCTACTTAACCAAATTTCGAAATCCATAAAAAACAAATTTAGTGAAATTCATATGGATACCAGAAGATATAAACGCGGATTAATAGATGGTGCTGGTACAATCTTCAAAGCAATAACTGGCAATCTAGATGCCGCTGATGGGGAATATTTCACAAACAGTATCAACAGATTAAATCAGGGACAACTTCAAGTTGAAAATCTTTTGAAAAATCAAATTAGCGTAACAACTTCATTGATAAAAAACTTTAACAATACTATACAACAGATCCAACTTGACGAAAAAGCGTTCAATGAAAATATTCGGAAAATTGAAAATACTATACGTAAACTAAGCGATAAAATGACCTACGTGGAAGCCAAACTTTCATTTTTAGAAATGTCTGAAAGACTTATGGAAAACTACTTATTCTTAGAAGATAGCTTAAACGACATGTTAAACTCAATTACATTCGCCCGTTTAAAAATTATTCACACTTCTATTTTAACCCCCGAACAGTTCATAACCGCCCTACAGGAAATATCGCAAAACCTCGTAAAGAATAATTTGCCTCTACCTGTTAAATACTCGAGTATTGCGCGATATTTAAAAATCACTGAAATGGAAGCTTTTCAAACAGACTCAGACCTTGTTTTTATATTAAGAATACCTTTAATCGAACAACAATCATTCACTGCTTTCCGTCTATATCCTATTCCCGTCTACGATGATAGAACTTGCTTGCATCATGTACTGTCATTTACCCAAAATTATATTGCCAAAAACGATGATTCTTTGTTGTATATCCCCATTAAAGACTTAAGTGAGTGCAAACCATTAACGATCCGGAAGAAATTGTGTTCAGAACTTTATGCGTACCCAATAGACTCAAGTGCATTGTGTGAAGCCCAACTCCTCAAAAACTTTAAAACCGTACCAGATAATTGTAAAAGTGCAGTGATACTCGCCCAAGGCTACCATGTTCAAAAGTTAGAAACCAACGTATGGTTAGTCATGGTTGCGGAACCTCTCCGCATCACAATCAGTTGTCCAAATATTAGTGCAAAAACTCTAACAATTACAAACAATTCCTTGTTAAAATTACAGAGCGAATGCAGTGCTTTTGTTGGAATAACTAAAGTCCAAGCAGAAGCATTCAAACCCATCAACATAATAGACAATTACCAGCCAGTTGTCATCCCCTTCAATTGTTGTGACACAATTTCAGAGAAAATCCAAGTCCCAGAGCTGAAACCATTAAAGCTTAACGACTTAAATGTGGATGAATTGAACATCGCCAATCATAAGTTGAACGAGTATTCGAAGGAGTTGGACGAACTAATTAACCAACCATTCGTCAACAAAAATATTTCGTGGTTTACATATGCCACCATAATTTCCTTAGTCATTATTATCGCTGCCTTCGTGCTCAAAACGTTTTGGACCAGTGGTCACACAGCCCAAAAGGACGAAAACCCTACGAAGTCATCATAAAATAGACTGTCTAGACTCTTACCAAAGTTAAGACCTATCCTAGAGGAGAAAACTGCCGAAGATATCGAACTTCAAGCAAATAAATAATTTTGTAAATTTTGATTATTACGTTTTCTCTTTTACTATTTTCATTATTTTATGTTTTATATTCTTAATCATTATATTTTATGTAATAATGTGCATGAAAATTTATTATTATCTTTAGATTATTGTTTTGATTATTTTAATTACCTTATGTTTTATATTCCTTTGGAAATTTGTATTAGCATAATATTTTTATTCCTGATTTGCTTTCGTACTTATTTTATACAAAAAAGTTCCTGTAACATAGCAACTTTTTGTTGGTAAGGGGAGTTGTTATATCCGTCATAAACCACACTTAGAATATTTACATCATAGCAACAATATAATAATCATTTCTCATAAATATCGTATTACATCTCATATTTCACGATATAGCAATTCCCACGGACAACGCTTCGCTTCCTCGCACGTGTAATCTGCTGAGGCTTAGCTTGCAAAACCAAGATTATAAATTCACATGCGACGACAGCGAGCGTCATTAAGTGTTTTAAATTCATAAAGTTATATTTTATTCAATATTGTTATTTTCAAGTTTCTAATTTTGTAATTCAAATAAAAAGTTTTTTTAAAAAGTTAATTGTGTTAGAAATAATATATATATATATATATATATATATATATATATATATATATATTTGGGAACACCAGAGAACTGGCAAATATAGAACACCCCAAAATCAAGGCGTGCTCACTGAGCGCCAAGGGCCAATCACACGCAGCTGTTCACGGTGCCAACCAATAGGCGCCGAGCCGCGACTATATAACAGCGCGAGCGCTTCTAAAAATCTTAGTATTCGAGTAAGTAGAAGCGAAAGCAGAAGGCTATGAGAATTATGCGAACCGACCTGAAGAGAGCAGATGTGACTCTGCTGAAATGTCGTCATTTTACCATCGATCCCGGCAGGGATCAGTTATCAACTACGCGGATGAATTCCCGGAAACCACCTAAAACATTTAGTGCCCGCGAAAACTTAAAAACAAATATAGTGAATCTCTACGGGGAGAATACTTTTCATTTATGTAAAACATTTGATAAATTACGCGCGAAAAGAAGCAAACTTTTGTGCGATCTACATTTTTTACAACGATGCCGCCATGAAGGAGTTATTCCGAGAAACATGACGGTAAAGTTCTGGAAGAATAAAGAAAACACAGAATAACTTATGGAAAGCTAGTTGTGCCCTACTTAGGGAAGCCATACGTGATGTCAGAAGAGATTTGGATGTTCTTAATACTAAACTCCTAGATATCCACCTACAGGTAAGCAATACACTCCACCAGATAATATGGGATAAATTCGATGAGATCAGCGAATTTAGGGCCGAAACGAATGCAGAGTTGACAACAATGCAACAACAGGCAAAATTTATCAAATTGAAACTCCAACAGAAGCCCAAAAACGAATTTTTCTCGGAAAATAACGGTCACAGTCTAACCTCAAGGCCATTGGAAACGAATAGAACCGTTTATAACTTATCTTCGGTCCAATTGAACTCTTCCGCGATTGGCGTGTTGGCTAAAGGATTCAATTACGCTATTGCTCCCGCTCACATACCAACAGAGAGCATAATATGTGGCGTGGAAACAGCAGTTTCAAAATAAGATGCGAACACTGCTGAAATAATTAGACAAGATGTGTCACATGTTATAAGAAAGTCTAAACCACCCAATTGGAACCTATCTATAGAAGAAAATGAGGCCCTGAAACAACTTCGCCTCCACAAGGACATTGTCATTCTACCTGCTGATAAACAAAATGCGACTGTAATTTTAGATATGGCGGATTATTCAAACAAAATTCAAACATTGCTACAAGATCCAGCATATAAACAAATTACTATTGACCCAACAGCTTATCTGGAGAAAACAACCAAGGCCAAAATCCAAGCAAGTAGGATCGACAAAAATCTCCAACTGCAACTCATTCCGCATGAAAAGTCATCGATAAGTCCGATAAGCCATAAGTTCATAAAGAGGGTGCACCTTTGAGGCCAAAAGTAAGCTCAATTGAATCACCAACACAACACCTAGCCAAATACCTAGCCCAACAACTTCAACCGCTTGCAGAGGGGGCAGACTGATATGTGAAAAATTCGACACATTTCATCGAAATACGTAGAAAAACGGTCTTACAACCAGAGTGTCTTCTTGTAAGTTTTGACGTAGGCCAATAGTAAGCTCAATTGGATCCCCAACACAACACCTAACCAAATACCTAGCCCAACAACTTCAACCGTTTGCAGAGGGGGCAGACTCATATGTGAAAAATTCGACACATTTCATCGAAATACTTAGAAAAACGGCCTTACAACCAGAGTGTCTTCTTGTAGGTTTTGACGTAGTGTCCCTTTTCACCAACATCCCTATCGACGAAGCCTTGAATATCATAATAGAAAAATACAAACCACCTCAACACCTTGTAGACTTAACAAGGCACTGTCTGATGAACACCTATTTTGTTTACGAGAACCAACGATACAAACAAGTTGAAGGAGCTCCAATGGGATCGCCACTCTCACCAGTTATAGCGCACCTTTTTATTTAGAACTTTGAGGAGTTGGCACTAAGAACAACAACCCTTAAACCCAGTTTATGGTTGCGATATGTGGATGATACATTTCTAAACATTACGTTTTATAGTTTCGGAGATAAGGGGGGGGATGGGTAAATTTTGGAATATTTTCTTTTAAATTATTTTTTTTAATATGAAAAAAATATATTTGTGTTCCTCAGAACAAGACCTTTCATGATTACCTTACCCTACCTTACATCATGCGTTTTAAAAAGAATTAATTCTTAAATTTTCATTTAATTGTATAATTTGCAACCCAAAATTAATATTAATGGTTTCTCCTTATTTTTCCTGTAAAGTTCGGGCAACGTTCTATATTTCCTATGTTTTTCAAAATTTTAGGCTCAGTAGTTTCGGAAATAAAGCGGGGGAACAGTCGATTTTTTTAGTTTTTCCCCCCAGAAGTACCCCTAAAATCAAAATTTCTTCTTTTGTGATATGTACTCCCGTTCGGGTCATCAAACTATACATTGATACTAAATTCCAACCCTTTCCGTCCAGTAGTTTAGGAGAAAATTGCTGTGATGTAACAGAGGCAGAAATCCGGAGTGATATTATAAGGAAATCCCTATATTGTATAAACGGAACCCTAAAAATGAGTTTTCGACAAAATAATAAAATGTATATGGGAAACACTGTAATAGAAAATAATTAATATTGGATTGAGTTGGCTGATACTTGGTGGAATTTGAAATTCATGATGATTTGAGTAATACACTTATTACAAACTTACACTTTATTTAAAAAATTGTGACAATTGTTTCGCGTCCGATGGAGCTTAATCATACAATGGTAGTACCTTAAGAAATTCAACACTTATAAACTAAATAGAATATAAAAAAAAGAGTTAAAAATGGTTCTTTAATCTTCTAGTTGTGTTAATATTACTAAGAAATAAGGATAAACATTAACAGGGATATATCAGATAATGGATTTTTATCCAGATGTAATTTACACAAAGACCTACGATTGAATATGAAGGTTCAATATTTATGGTTCTAGGGTAATACAGGTAAACCGTAATAGTTAAATGTTTGCCTCATTTTGACATTTATTTGATAAATTATTATATCTAGTACTAACTTATTATGTAAATAAATTTAGTAGTGGGGACTTATTAAGATCTATTTGGTCATTGAGTATATTTTCTGAGTATTTTAAACGATTAATTTCAAGACTCTCTAATAAATTTAGTTTTATACCAATATTTTCTGTATGTAGATTTTTGAAATCGTTTCGCGTAATTGGAATCTTGTTTATTTTTTATAAAAAAATTGCGATGTTCATTTAACCTTGTCTAAAAAGATCTACCTGTTTGACCTATATATGTTATAGGGCAATTTTTGCATGATAATTTATAAACTCCTGATGATTTGAGTTTATTTGTTTTACTCTTATTGTTCTTAATTAATTTGCCTAGAGAGTTATTGGTTCTATAGCTAACTTTGATGTTTTGCTGATTTGAAAATTTTGAAATATTAACACTAGGGGAACCTAGATATATAATAGTTTTATATGATATATCTACGTCTGTGGTTTTCGGATATATCATTTGGGTTGTTTTGAGATATTGTTTTTTCCGTAGGATAGAATCGACGATTTTACCATCATACCCATTGTTGGTTGTGATCTGTTTTATTGTATTAAGTTCTATTTCGAAGTCATTTTCATTAAGAGGTAATGTTGTCAATCTATGAATCGTACTATGGAAAAAAGCTAATTTGTATTGAATAGGGTGGCAAGATGAATTATGAATTATGGTGTTTGTGTGCTAGGGTTTGTGATAAATCGAGAAAACATGTTTACCATTCACTTTTTTGATTGTTAAGTCTGGGAAATTTATTTGATTATTCTGTTGTTCTTCTATTGTGAATTTAATGTTGGGATAGATATTGTTAATAAAATCCGTAAATTTGAATAATTGTCCTTCCATTCCTACAAAACAAGTTAAAATATCATCTACGTATCTGTGCAAGTATACAAATTGACTAAATATCGGGTGTTTGTTTATTTTTTTTGTAACATTGTAACAATAAGTTATGTTGTAAATACCAAAATTTAGTTAATACTCTCTGGCTATTTACAGTGCTTGGATCAATGTATGAATACTTCAAGAATGGTATCTGACACCACATCTTGGAGAAAAGTTACGAAGCCATTAGTAGATAAATGGCTTCAACTTTTTCAGACTAAAAACACACCATGTGATACATAAATACTTAACCCACGTGGACTAGATTCTATTAAACGTCAAAAATGGTTCTTGAAAGAATTTTAAAGAGGGCTAAATTTAGAGTTCACCGACAACCGGTACTTCATACTTCATTTGATTGAGTCATCGAGCACTTACTGGCTCTACACGTGTCGCATTTCCCCCACCTCACGTTAACGACTTTGAAGTAGTTTACCCAGTAAAACCGTTGTCATGTCTGGTTAAGTAATAGTCATTCCGTTATGTACTTCTGTCAGCATAGCGGATACCAATTTGTGATAAGCGTTTCGATCTTGGTCCTGAAGTACACATCAGCAGCGCTATGCAAACAGCCGAAACCGTATTTTTTATTGGAGACTTACTGTTGTAATTTTTCTACAAGGATGGTACTTGATCCTCTGGTGTTTTCATATACATACATATAATTTGAGAATAGCTTGATCACCTCTGATTGTGAAGTGACGACCACAGAGATTTTTTTTATTTCATTGGGGCTTGAAAACCCCGGCCATCAAACCGGTGTTGCTGGCTTCGGTAGTAGAAGGATTATGAGGGCCACAGACCAATTTGTATATTCCATCGAACCGAAAGATATATCAGTATTTCAGCCCCCGTAGATCGCCGGCACTGGCTATGTGGGTTGATCGGTTTGTTGGGTACCTATTGAATAGTTGTGTGAGTTTCATTAGTTTGGTTGCGGTATTAAGGAAGAAAAATGGGATAACGTTAATATCCATTGAATTAAATGTAAAAATGTGTGAAATTTCCATCCGTCCGCCACTGGTAATGCGAAATAATAAAATAGCTTAGTGGCTTGAGTCGCGTTTCGCGATTTTTACTTGTACAGACTTGTTTTCCGACATCAAGGCGACGGTATGAGGTTCAACGATACTGCGATCATTTTGAAGGTCAACTAGTATTGCCGATATGACGTAGAAAAATTCGCATTAATTTGAGGATCAGATAGGGATATGTAAATTATAATCACATCCGCGATTTTTTATAGACTTGTTTCTAGAGATCAAGGTGAAGGTGACGGTTCATCGATACGGACTTTTCGTGGAGGTCAGCTAGTAAAGCGCGAACGACCTGATATGGAAAAATACGCTGGATATCCTAGTAGGTGGGTTGTGACGCAGTCTTGAAATTGAAAATACAGGTTAGAGTAATATGCTGAAATAGGTTTCAATTAATCTTGCACATAGTTTTATGGTAACTAGGTAAATTGTTGAATAGAATGAAAGAGGGTTTAAATTATAAATTTGAAGCACTGAAAATTCAGTTTTATTTAATTATTCAAAGAGAACAGAAGCAAAAATAATGTTACTGGGAATTTATATAGCGTGTTCTATTTCATTGGTAATGTGTGACGTGAATGTTGAGAACTTTTAAAAAGATATGGATTTTTAAGTGATAATGGAACGTCTATAACAGACCTAAAGGAGGGATTGATTAATTTTCAAGAACTATATAATTTGACAGTAGATGGTACTGCAAATGAAGAAACTTTAAATTTAATGAATAAACCACGTTGTGGTTTACCTGATTTCCCTTTGAGTTTTCGTACAACCCCCCAAAAATGGCAAAAGACTAAATTAAAGTGGTACTTTGTATTTGCTGATTCGGAAAGGAAATTAGTGGCAGAAAAAGCTTTGGAAGTATGGCAAAATGTGTCAAACTTACAATTCACTTATTCACCTACTGCACCGGACATAGTTATTTCCTATGCCGACAGGCAGTTCCGGCACTCAAACAACAGAAGGTGTCAAGATGCGGGAAATTGTTATTATGTATTTGACGGACCTTCTGGTACTTTGGGGCATGCATATCTCCCAAATAATGATATATGTCGTGAGATTCATTTAGACCGAAGTGAGATGTGGTATTTAGGGTTGGATAAAATAGAAGATATTCCAGCAAACCAGACAAGTTTGCTTTCTGTTTTGATACATGAGGTCGGTCAGAGTATTGGAATCGAGCATTCCCCTTTTTGGAGCTCAATAATGTATCCATATTATGGCCGTTTACAACTCGATGAAGATGATATCCGAGCAATTCAATTTTTGTATGGAGCGAAAAAAATTCCTCAAAGTACGACCGCAAAAAGCATTCCAAAGACGACGACAAATATCCCCGAAAGTGTAACGGTAAAAAGCACCCCAAAGACAACACAGAAGTATATTCATGAGATTCCTTCGAGTACACAAAAAATTATTTTTTCCACAACTACTACTAATACCACTGTAAAAGGTACACAAGAGAAAGCAATAGACTTATGTCAAGTAGATGTTTCGGGATTGCAGTTTTTAGTATTAAGAAGCAATCTGTATATTATATATAAAGACAGGTTATGGATCATGGATATGGAGAGTAGAAACATAACATCAAAAAACGTTAATCTACAGAAAGTCCTAATTTTCTACCATCGGATGTCGCTAAAATAACTTCAATATATCAGAGACCGTCTGGTGAAATAGTTATGATTGGAGATAAGAAAAGATTATTCTACATCTCAGATGAGAACTTTAAACTACTGAAAACTTTAAGCATTAGCGATTTCAAGCTCTCAATACCAGCAGATGAAATCATTGCTACTGTTACCAGTTATACAGGACAAACTATATTTTTCTTCTCAAATAATATGTACGCCGAGATCAACGAGTGTTCCTATGAAGGGAAAAATTACGGTTATATACCAGAAAATATTAGAAGTGTTTTTCGGTATACCAACGGAAGAATTTATTTTTTTGAAAATAATAGGTATTTCGAATATAATGAATTTGCAAATATTCTTGTAGACACTAATAAGTTAACATTAAGTTTGTTTAATATCCCATGTCCAAATCTAACGCTTTACGAACAACTGAAAGAATTGTTGACTAGGATTTTGGCTATAGAAAATAAAAATTAATAACAAATTAGTACGTGTATTATTTTCACAGCATTTGTTTGAAATGAGTATTTTCTTAAAATACAAAATCATACAAATTACTGCGTATTATCACCCTGTAAATTATCAAGAACTACTCCAAGAAGCGGATCTTGTTGGAATGTGGTCGTCGCGGTCGGCTGTGAGACCGAGAGAGGACTCGTTTTGCGTAGTTTGGTACCCAGCGAAACGGTTTAAATACGACATCCTGATCGTACTGAAATCAATTGAAAGCAGTCTTTCAACGTGGTAATAAGTGTATGTGAGTGAAAAAATATCTCTGGAAAGTTTTCTTTATTATTATTATACGACTTGACCATACAATGTATGGCATCACACTCCCTCTAAGGCACACATAGTGTGCCCTTAGGGGAAAATTCACTAAACCCCAGATATACTACATATCAAAAGGGTTTAGCTCTGTGGGAGCCCTTGCTAGGTTATCAGGCCCGTGGTTGACGTCGTGGCTGCAGTTCCCCATGAATTTTCTAACCGTCCGGGCTGTTCCTAACAGGACGGCTTTTTGCATCAGTTGGTAAAGATGTTCCTCCAGACCAAGGTATTTCAAATTGTTTAATAGATGTTTTGGGACTACTCCTGTTGTTGACATAACAATTGGTACTGTTCGAGTGTTGTTCATGTCCCATTGTCTCTGTATTTGAAATTCTAAATCCCTGTATTTGGCTATTTTTTCAGCCTGATTAATATTTATATTGTTGTTGTTAGGGATTGCTATGTCAATTAAGGTTGTTTTTTTAGAGACTTTATCTACCAAAACAATATCTGGTCTATTGTGAGCAACAGTCCGATCGGTCAATATCGTCCGCTCCTAGTATAGTTTGTAGTTGTTATTTTCTAAAATAGATTCTGGTTTGTATATATAGTAGGGTGTTCTTACCGACTGTGTTAGCTCGAGTTTCAGCGCTAGTTCCTGGTGCAGTATTTTTGCCACAGCATCGTGTCGTTCTTTGTATTCAGTTGCAGCGAACGCTTGGCAACCTCCTGTGATATGCTGGATAGATTCAGATGTTTGGCAAACATATCTGCATCTATCGTCGTTGATAAAAGGGTCTTTGACGATGTCCTTTAGATAGTTCTTAGTTGGAATTACTTAATCTTGGATTGCCAATATAAAGCCTTCCGTTTCAGGAAACATATGACCAGAGATCAGTAGTTCGACGCTGAACTGTCGACATAATCTTGGTTGAAGTCATTTATATACCTTCCATGAAGCGGCTTCTCTTTCCATTTCAGCAGTTTCTGATCAGTTGTCTGGTGGTATACTTGAACTTGTTGTTCTGTCAGTCGCAGAGGTGTTGAGTCATCAACCTGACATATGACTCTGTGTAGATCAGAAAATTCTGCTAGTTTCTGGAAATGTTTACGCAAATTGGAAATTTGTTGATCACGTAACTTGCCTATATCTGCCAATCCCCTTCCTCCTTCATACCGTGGCAACGTTGTACGTTCGACGGAGCTCTTTGGATGGTGATTTTGAGCTTTTGTTAGTAGAACTCGTACTTTCCGTTGTAGTTGTTCAATGTCCGTCTTGCACCATTTAACTATTCCGAATGAGTAACTGAGTACTGAGCACGCGTAAGTGTTAATAGCCTGAAGCAGATTTTTACTGTTAAGCTTAGTTTTCAACAGTCGTCTTACCCTTCTATAGAACTCTGTTGATAGGTCCTTTTTCATGGTGGAGTGACCAATTCGTTGAGCCTGCTTTATTCCAAGGTATTTGTAAGTATGGCCTTCCTCCATGGATTCAATTGAGGTGCCATCTCTCATTTCGTAGGGCCCCTGCTGTATTTTGCCTTTCACTATATTGATAATCCGGCATTTGTCTAGGCCAAATTGCATATGGATGTCATTAGAGAACCCTTCTACTATTTTAAGCATATCTTCTGATTGGAATGGGGTCAGTTTGTATCGAACAGTTGGCTTCATTCAGTGAGATTTTGGTTTGCCAGGTGGACATGGCATATTCTAAAAAGTTAATAATACAATTATTCACTTTATAAAGTTTCAGCACCTTAATGAGCCAATCATGTGGAACTGAATCAAAGGCCTTTTTGTAGTCCACATATGACATGTAGAGATTTCGCCGTTTGGCGTGGGCTTGATTGCAGACAACGGAATCAATTATCAGTTGCTCTTTGCAACCCATCGAATTTTTCGCGCATCCCTTTTGTTGTTGAGTAATTATGTTGTTCAGCTCACAATGTTTGAAAATGCGATGATTAATGCACGATGTTATGAGTTTGTATAAGGTTGGAAGGCAAGTGATTGGTCGGTACTTTGCTGGGTCCTGTGCACATAGGTTGTCCTTTGGTAAGAGGTATGTAGCACCATGCGTAAGGAAACTAGGCATCTTGTGTGGGTGGGTAATTATGTCATTTATAAGTGCTGTTAGTGTTTCGTGGGTTGCGTACAGTTTCTTTATCCAGTAATTTTGTACACCATCTGGTCCTGGTGCTTTCCAGTTATGGAGGTTCTTCATTATGTTGGATGTATCTTCCGTTGTAAATGGTTGGTGTTGCATGGCCTCACAGTTCTGAGATGCAGCCTCCTCCTCATTAATCCAGCTGGCTCTGGAGTTATAGGAGATCGTTGTGGAAAGTTGTGTTTTCCAGAATTCCTCGATGTCTGTTTTAGTGGGGTAACTAGGCGCTTCATTATTATTGTTGTTGTTAAGTTTTCTATAAAACCCTTTTTCTGATTGTCGGAAGAGTGTGTTGTCTAGTTTCCGTTGGTTACTGGTTTTGTACCTTCTCAATCGACTTGTGTAGACGGAAAGCTTTTGTCGTAGAATGTCCAGACACTGCTGAGATGTGATGTTTTCTCTATCCCACTGGGAGTGTATTCGGTTATTGTCCATGATAGTCGTGACAAGCCTTTCTATTCTGTTGTTCGTTGGTACTCGGTCAGCCTTCCAACGTCTTTCCGAAGAGAATTGATTTTCCCTTCGAGTCTTCTTTGCCAAGGCGGTATTCGAGGTGCTTGTCTAAATTGGGGAGTGACTTGCCTTGGTCTTACTGCGACCCCAATTGTTCTGCAGATGGAAGTTGCAGCACAGTAGATGATTGTGTGTAGCGACTCTAACGTATTAGCACCTAAAACATAGTTTGGCAAGATAAATTTGTTCATAGCCTGCAAGACGATACCCAGTTTCTTAGACGATCTTAGTTTGGGAAGAGCTGGTCTATTCAGTGGATCTGTTCCACTATACTCTTTAAGAGCTCCTTCCATTTCTGCTTGGATCTTCTCAAGCAGGTCAGCGTTGGTTGGCTGTTTTTGTTGTAGTTCTTGAGTCTCGTCCGCTCTTTGTGCCAAAGGGGTTTCAGGCTCTGGATGGATTGTATTTCTACCAAATAGTTCGCGCTCCACTTCGCTCTTTATTCTATCCAGTTGTTCAGGCGAAATAAGGCCATTTCTCAAGATAACACGATATTGATCTGCGACTCTCTGTTCAGTAACTTGAAGCTCTGGGTACTCACGACAGAACTCTTGATGCAGTATTTGGCGATATCCAGTCTTGTCCTGGCCAAGGTTCGTATTTCTGTAAAACGTGCTCATTATAAATTCATTCATGGCACCAGTCCATTTCATGCGCTGTCTTTTCAGTCCCGCTTGAGTGAGCGCTGGCTGTTGATCCTGCGCAACACTTTCTGCGGGTGGAGTTCTCGTTCTCATTTGACTCCGTTGGTGATGGTCACGTTGTTGTTGTGACTGTATTGGTTGTGGTTCTTCTGGTTCTTAGGCTGTAGCTCTTTGGACGGCAGGGGCCCGCCTCCTCAGCACCCTGCCACCGACGTCCCGCATGCTGTCATGTCCAGCGCCGGCTCCAGACATGCCCTGGCGATCCCCAGGCAGCGGCTCTTTTCCGAGACATCTACTCCTTAGCTCCATTTTCATGGGTGGTGTCACCAATTGACCCTGGTGACCCAGGTAACTCGGACCCGTGGGGTTGTCACTTCCCAGATGAAATGATTTAAACCAGACCATCCCGTGCGGGTTGTGGAGAAGGAAGGAAAGCTAGATAGTAGGTCAGCGGACAGCTGCCCCTTTAGTCGCCTCATACGACAGGCGGTGGATACCGTGGTGCTATTCTAACCCGGCCACCACACGGCCATTATTATTATCCCGACTTGACCATACAATGTATGGCATCACACTCCCTCTAAGGCACACTACGTGTGCCCTTAGGGGAAAATTCACTAAACCCCAGATATACTACATATCAAAAGGGTTTAGCTCTGTGGAAGCCCTTGCCAGGTTATCAGGCCCGTGGTTGGCGTCGTGGCTGCAGTTCCCCATAAATTTTCTGACCGTCCGGGCTGTTCCTAACAAGACGGCTTTTTGCATTTGTTTGTAAAGGTGTTCGTCCAGACCGAGGTATTTTAAATTGTTTAAGAGATGTTTTGGGACTAGTCCTGTCGTTGACATAACAATTGGTACAGTTCGTGTGTCGTTCATGTTCCACTGAGTCTTTATTTGAAATTCCAAATCTCTATATTTGGTTATTTTCTCAGCCTGCTTGATATTTATATTATTGTTGTTAGGAATTGCTATGTCAATTAAAGTTGTTTTCCGAGAGACTTTATCTACTAAAACTATATCTGGTCTACTGTGAGCAACAGACCGATCAGTCAGTATCGTGCGGTCCCAGTACAGCTTATAGTTGTTATTTTCTAAAACAGATTCTGGTTTATATTTATAGTATGGTAATCTTACCGACTGTGATAATTCATGTTTCAGTGCTAGTTCCTGGTGAAGTATTTTTGCCACAGCATCGTGTCGTTCTTTGTATTCAGTTGCAGCGAACGCTTGACAACCTCCTGTGATATGCTGGATAGATTCAGATGTTTGGCAACCGTACCTGCATCTATCGTTGTTAATGGAAGGGTCTTTAAAGATGTACTTTAGGTAGTTCTTAGTTGGAATTACTTGATCTTGGATTGCCAATATAAAGCCTTCCGTTTCAGGGAACATATGACCAGAGATCAACCAGTAGTTCGACGCTGCATTGTCGACATAATCTTGGTTGATGTCATTTATATGTCTTCCATGAAGGGGCTTCTCTTTCCATTTAAGCAGTTTCTGATCTGTGGTCTGGTGGTGTAATTGGACATGTTGTTGTGTCAGTCGCAGTGGTGTTGAGTCATCAACCTGGCACCTGGTTATTATTATTATTATCCCGACTTGACCATACAATGTATGGCATCACACTCCCTCTAAAGGGGAAAATTCACTAAACCCCAGATATACTACATATCAAAAGGGTTTAGCTCTGTTGGAGCCCTTGCCAGGTTATCAGGCCCGTGGTTGGCGTCGTGGCTGCAATTCCCCATAAATTTTCTGACCGTCCGGGCTGTTCCTAACAGGACGGCTTTTTGCATTTGTTTGTAAAGGTGTTCGTCCAGACCGAGGTATTTTAAATTGTTTAAGAGATGTTTTGGGACTAGTCCTGTCGTTGACATAACAATTGGTACAGTTCGTGTGTTGTTCATGTTCCACTGAGTCTTTATTTGAAATTCCAAATCTTTATATTTGGTTATTTTCTCAGCCTGCTTGATATTTATATTATTGTTGTTAGGAATTGCTAAGTCAATTAAAGTTGTTTTCCGAGAGACTTTATCTACCAAAACTATATCTGGTCTATTGTGAGCAACAGACCGATCGGTGAGTATCGTGCGGTCCCAGTACAGCTTATAGTTGTTATTTTCTAAAACAGATTCTGGTTTATATTTATAGTATGGTAATCTTACCGACTGTGATAATTCATGTTTCAGTGCTAGTTCCTGGTGAAGTATTTTTGCCACAGCATCGTGTCGTTCTTTGTATTCAGTTGCAGCGAACGCTTGACAACCTCCTGTGATATGCTGGATAGATTCAGATGTTTGGCAACCATACCTGCATCTGTCGTTGTTAATAGAAGGGTCTTTAACGATGTACTTTAGGTAGTTCTTAGTTGGAATTACTTGATCTTGGATTGCCAATATAAAGCCTTCCGTTTCAGGGAACATATGACCAGAGATCAACCAGTAGTTCGACGCTGCATTGTCGACATAATCTTGGTTGACGTCATTTATATGTCTTCCATGAAGGGGCTTCTCTTTCCATTTCAGCAGTTTCTGATCTGTGGTCTGGTGGTGTAATTGGACATGTTGTTGTGTCAGTCGCAGTGGTGTTGAGTCATCAACCTGGCACATGACTCTATGTAGATCAGAAAATTCTGCGAGTTTCTGGAAATGACTACGCAAAATAGAAATTTGTTGATCTAATAGCTTAATTAGATCTGTCAATCCTCTTCCTCCTTCATACCGTGGCAAAGTTGTACGTTCGACAGAGCTCTTTGGATGGGGATTTTGAGCTTTTGTTAGTAAAACTCTAACTTTTCTTTGTAATTGTTCAATGTCAGTCTTGCACCAATTAACTATACCGAAAGAGTAACTGAGCACTGAACACGCATAGGTGTTAATAGCCTGAAACAGATTTTTACTGTTTAGTTTGGTTTTCAACAGTCGTCTTACCCTTCTATAAAACTCTGCTGTTAGGTCCTTTTTCATAGTCATGTGATCAATACGTTGAGCCTGCTTTATTCCAAGGTATTTATAAGTATGACCTTCCCCCATAGATTCAATTGAGGTGCCATCTCCCATTTCGAAGTGCCCCTGCTGTATTTTGCCTTTAACTATATTAATAATTCGGCATTTGTCTAGGCCAAATTTCATATGGATGTCACTAGAGAACCCTTCTACTATTTTAAGCATGTCATGCAGCTGTTGTTTTGTAGCTGCCATCAACTTTAAGTCGTCCATGTATAACAAATGGTTTATCTTCAATGCTTGTACGTTGTTGTGTTTGAGACTGAACTCAAAATTAGTCGAGTTCAGTTTGTTCGAGAGAGGGTTCATGGCAAGGCAGAACCACAGCGGGCTAAGAGAGTCTCCCTGGAATATACCCCTTCTGATTGGAATAGGATCTGTTTGTATCGAACAGTTGGCTTCATTCAGTGAGATTTTGGTTTGCCAGGTGGCCATGGCATGTTCTAAAAAGTTAATAATACAATTATTCACTTTATAGAGTTTCAGCACCTTAATGAGCCAATCATGTGGAACTGAATCAAAGGCCTTTTTGTAGTCCACATATGCCATGTAGAGATTACGTCGTTTGGCGTGGGCTTGATTGCAGACAACGGAATCAATTATCAGTTGTTCTTTGCAACCCATCGAATTTTTCGCACATCCCTTTTGTTGTTGAGTAATTATGTTGTTCAGTTCACAATGTTTGAAAATGCGATGATTAATGCATGATGTTATGAGTTTGTATAAGGTTGGAAGGCAAGTGATTGGTCGGTACTTTGCTGGGTCCTGTGCACCTAGGTCGTCCTTTGGTAAGAGGTAAGTAGCACCATGCGTTAGGAAACTAGGCATCTTGTGTGGGTGGGCAATTACGTCATTTATAAGGGCTGTTAGTGTTTCGTGGGTTGCGTACAGTTTCTTTATCCAGTAATTTTGTACACCATCTGGTCCTGGTGCTTTCCAGTTATGGAGATTCTTCATTATGTTGGATGTATCTTCCGTTGTAAATGGTTGGTGTTGCATGGCCTCGCAGTTCTGAGATGCAGCCTCCTCCTCATTAATCCAGCTGGCTCCGGAGTTATAGGAGGTTGTTGTGGAAAGCTGTGTTTTCCAGAATTCCTCGATGTCTGTTTTACTGGGGTAACTAGGGGCTTCATTATTATTCTTGTTGTTAAGTTTTCTATAAAACCCTTTTTCTGATTGTCGGAAGAGTTTGTTGTCTAGTTTCCGTTGGTTACTGGTTTTGTACCTTCTCAATCGACTTGTGTAGACGGAGAGCTTTTGTCGTAGACTGTCCAGACACTGCTGAGATGTGATGTTTTCTCCATCCCACTGGGAGTGTATTCGGTTATTGTCCATGATAGTCTTGACAAGCCTTTCTATTCTGTTGTTCCTGACTCCTCGTTGGTACTCGGTCAGTCTTCCAACGTCTTTCCGAAGAGAATTGATTTTCCCTTCAAGTCTTCTTTGCCAAGGTGGTATTCGAGGGGTTTGTCTAAATTGGGGAGGTTCTTGCTTTGGTCTTACTGCGACCCCAATTATTCTGCAGATGGCAGTTGCCGCACAGTAGATGATTGTGTGTAGCGACTCTAACGTATTAGCACCTAAAACATAGGTTGGCAAGATAAATTTGTTCATAGCCTGCAAGACGATACCCAGTTTCTTAGATGATCTTAGTTTGGGAAGAGCTGGTCTAGTCAGTGGATCTGTTCCATTATACTCTCTAAGAGCTCCTTCCATTCCTGCTTGGATCTTCTCAAGCAGGTGAGCGTTGGTTGGCTGTTCATGCTGTAGTTCTTGAGTCTCGTCCGCTCTTTGTGCCAAAGGTGTTTCCGGCTCTGGATCGATTGTATTTCGACCAAATAGTTCGCGCTCCACTTCGCTCTTTATTGTGTCCAGTTGTTCAGGCGAAATAAGGCCATTTCTCAAGATGACACGATATTGATTTGCGACTCTCGGTTCAGTAACTTGAAGCTCTGGGTACTCACGACAGAACTCTTTATAGAGTATTTGGCGATATCCAGTCTTGTCCTGGCCAAAGTTCGTGATTCTGTAAAACGTGCGCATTATAAATTCATTCATGGCGCCAGTCTTTTCAGTCCCGCTTGAGTGAGCGCTGGCTGTTGATCCTGCGCAACACTTTCTGCGGGTGGAGTTCTCGTTCTCGTTTGACTCCGTTGGTGATGGTCACGTTGTTGTTGTGACTGTGTTGGTGAGTGTTCTTGTGGTTCTTCTGGTTCTTGGGCTGTAGCTCTTTGGACGGCAGGGGCCCGCCTCCTCAGCACCCTGCCACCGACGTCCCGCATGCTGTCATGTCCAGCGCCGGCTCCAGACATGCCCTGGCGATCCCCAGGCAGCGGCTCTTTTCCGAGGCATCTATTTCTTAGCTCCATTTTCATGGGTGTTGTCACCAATTGACCCTGGTGACCCAGGTAACTCGGACCCGTGGGGTTGTCACTTCCCAGATGAAATGATTTAAACCAGACCATCCCGTGCGGGTTGTGGAGAAGGAAGGAAAGCTAGGTAGTAGGTCAGCGGACAGCTGCCCCTTTAGTCGCCTCATACGACAGGCGGTGGATACCGTGGTGCTATTCTAACCCGGCCACCACACGGGTTATTATTATTATTATTATTATTATTGTTTTTACATTTTTTGAATATGTTTTGCTGTCTTGAAAGAAATTTCTAGTCGCTAGACTCTATCTTGTGTGTAGTGTTTGAGCATGATTTTTGTCTTAGAATGGATAAATAGTTTCTGTGGGTTAAAAAAGATTTTAGTTTTTGGTAGTTGTTTATGAATATTCCTTTATATGTCTTCAAAGAAATTTCTAGTCACTAGACATTATCTTGGATGTAGTTTTGAGTATGGTATATAATTTCTATAAATTCTGTGAGGGAAAAAGATTTTAGTTTTTGATAGTTGTTTGAGAATATTTCTTTATATTTTGAAAGAAATTTTTAGATAATTTCTAGTCGGCTAGATATTATCATGAGTGTAGTTTTGAATATGATTTTTATCTTAACATGGATAAATAATTTCTGCGGGAGAAAAAGACATTTGTGTTTGGTAGTTGTATATGAATATTTATTTTAAAAAAATGTTTTTATCTTGATGTTGCTGAAGTGAGAGAAATTTGTAGTCAGATAACATTATTTTATAGCAGTTTTGGGTAGGGTTTTTTTTGTCTTAGAATGGATATTTATATATAGAGAAATTATATATAATGTATTTCTAAATATCGGCTTTTCATGTTATTTTAGCGCAAAAATCGACGAGACCAGACATTTAAAATCGAGCACATTAGCATACAGCACTCCAGAACTTTACGAATCTACCTGAGTTAAAATCCAGCACATTAGCAAATCTGCACTCCAGAACTTTACGAATTTACCTGAGCTAAAATCCAGTAGATTAGCACATCAGCACTCCAGAACTTTACACATCTACCTGAGCTAAAAGCCAGCACGTCAACACTCTCAAGCAAACAAAAAAAAAAACAAAAAATAAAATATAAAAGTGAGTATAGTATTGTATCACATAAAACTTAAATACAATATTATTTTATTGTTACAGATGAACTTCTTAAACGAAATTAACAAAGTTTCAAATTCTGCAGCTGTAAAGAAGCCGGTCATAAAGCTAAAGGACTTACCGCTGAACACCAAATACAGAATTCTTGCTGCCAAACTAGTGAAGTCAACATTCGGTGAAAACATCCTTCTAGAGTTAGAGGAAAAAGTCACGTTTCTACCGAAACGGGTGACAGAAACGTTTACACCACACATCCGAAAATTCAAAAGCGGGAAGTTGTACGTCAGCTTCACGGAGCTGCAAGAAATTCCTGGGTTTCACCCAAGAGTCTTATTTAAGATAGAAGAGGACTAGGACTCGAGAACTTCAAACAAAAAAAATTGTAAGTTTTTACCGTTTCTGTTACTGTAGAGAAAAATGAATTCAGATAAAATTGCGCATTTTAGTGATGAAATTATTGCATAAATGAGGGAAGTACAAACTATTTTGTCATCAAAATCGAAACCGTTAACTCAATGAGACATTGAAAATTATTCACAACTTATAAAGATACACATTCTTCTTTGCTCTAGAGCCACTCGGAAAGCGGATTTATCAATAGGTACATTACGTAAATTACAAACCAATATTGGACATCTCAAAAGATTTAGAATTGTATTACAACAAAATAATTCTGTGGGAATGGGGATTTTCAAAAGTAGGAATATCACTGATCGTGTTAAGTGGGAAGATATAGCATCTGCTTTTAAAAGTCGCGTAAAAACTTCAGTAATTATAAACAAATATCATAAAGATGTAGCGGAATTTTTAAAAGATGCTAGTCGACTTTTTCAACCTAGAATCAGAAATATTTTAAAGAAAATGCCAATGGTGAAAGTAAACACTTCCTTTTGTGGAGAGTTTTTAAAAATTTCAGGCGATATGGAGATAGTAGATAAAAAGTATTTTCCAACCAAAAATGAAGTAATTGACTTAGGTACTGATCTGCAATATTGGTTTGAATTTTATGTAAAAGATCGTATTTTAAATGCGCTCTCCGAGTTTGCTGATGAAGGTTCTGGGTGGTGTTTCAATGAGGTTATTTCCCTAGAAATTAATATCAACAAATTTTCACTTGGTACAGGTGGTTCATCTTTCATTGAGTTACCTACAAAAATTAAATCAACAAGAGCTTGTGTTAATGTTAAGAATCGTGATGAGGCTTGCTTTCTTTGGTCTATAGTATTTGCTCTTATTCTTGCTGCAAATCATTCTGATAGAACTTCTTTCTATCCTCACTATACTCAAGTTTTGAATTTGAAGGATTTAATTCTTCCAGTCAAGATAAATCAAATATCTGTTTTTGAGAAGCATAACCAGTCAATATCAGTCAATGTGTTCGGATTATAAATGGATACACGTTCCAATTATACCATTGTTCCCGTCCGTTTAACTAAAGAGAAGAGAGAGAGCAACATGTAAATTTGTTAATACTACAAGATAAATATTTTCCTAAAAAAAGTACTGTGGAAGTAGATGATAATGATGAGAATGAAAATGATGAGGATCGTGAAATTCGATACCACTTCTGTTGGATCAAAAATCTTTCCCGACTTTTATATAGTCAGATATCGAAACATAAGGGGAAGAAATATGTCTGTGATAGATGCCTGAACTATTTTTATTCAGATGAAAAGTTGAAAGAACATGCAGTGTACTGCGAAAAATTAAATGATTGTAAAGTAGAGTTTCCAAAGTTTTCTCATGTTGAATTCAAAAATTTCATGTTTAAAGAAAAAGTTCCGTTCATTGTATATGCAGATTTTGAGTCACTCTTGGACCCGTTTAATGATCGAAATATTTCAAGTAATAGCTTGCGTTATCAAAAACATACAGCATATAGTGCGGGTTACTATTTCAAGTGCCATTATAATGATCAGTACTCCTTCTTTAAGAGTAATAGAAGTTTGGATTGTATGTCGTGGTTTGCAGATGAAATGCAAAATTTAGCAAAATTTGTGCAATCTAAATTGATTAACATTGAACCAATGAACACAGCAGTAGACTTGAAGGATGCCACTGGGGTTTGTCACATTTGTGAAAAACCTTTTGGACCTCAAGATAGAATAGTTAAGGATCACTGTCACCTTTCTGGGAAATTTAGAGCCTTTAGTCATAATCAGTGCAATATTTTATATAGGAAATCTTTTGTTGTCCCTATAGTTTTCCATAATTTGAGTGGCTACGACAGTCACTTCATAATTAGAGATTTGGCGAAAATAAACCATATAACTCTTTTACCTGTTAATAAAGAAAAATATATTAGTTTTACAGTTCATGATAACGACACAAAAATCAGATTTAGATATATCGATTCCTTCAGGTTTATGGGATGTTCATTGGACTCGTTAGTTTCGACTTTAAATGAAAACGATTTCGATATTCTGAACAGTCAGTTTGCACATTTACCTACTGAAAAAGTAAGATTGTTACATAGAAAATGTGTGTTTTTTTATGATTACTTGAGAGAATTGAGAGATTAGAAGATCGAATGAACGATGAACATATAGAAGAAAAAGACTACAGACATGCTAAGTTAGTATGGGATAAATTCGAGTTGAAAACGCTTGGTGAATATAGCGATCTCTATATAAAAACAGACATTTTATTATTGGCTTGCGTATTTGAGACTTTTCGTAACACCTGCCACAAGACATACGGATTAGATCCCGCACACTACTACACCATTCCCGGTTACACTTGGGATTGCATGCTAAAATATACTAAATGCAAGCTTGAAACGGTTCAGGATGTTGACATGTTGCTCTTCATCGAACTTGGTATAAGAGGGGGTATATCGATGTGCTGTAATCGGTATGGGGAGGCAAACAACAAGTATATGGGGGGTTATGATCCTTCTAAACCCTCCAAATTCCTCTTTTATTGTGATATTAATTACATGTACGGGTGGGGAATGAGTCAACCCCTCCCCAAGGGAGGGTTCAAATGGGTTGACTCAAACATAGATATCACCAGCATCCCCGATGATTCGTCTACAGGATATATCCTGGAAGTTGATCTCCCATTCTGTGCGGAACACAAAGTACTAAGGAATTCAAAAATCGAGAAGCTTCTAACCACTTTGGATAATAAAGAAAAATATGTGATTCATTATAGGAATCTCAAGCAAGCTTTATCTCATGGTTTAAAATTGTCTAAAATTCAACGTATACTGCAGTTAGATCAATCAGCCTGGTTGAAACCATACATCGATTTTAACACAACACTAAGATCTCAATCAACTAATAACTTTTCAACAAATCTTTACAAATTAATGGTAAATGCTGTCTTCGGAAAAACAATGCAAAACGTGAGAAAACACAGAAATGTTAAACTAGCTAGACGATGGAATGGAAGAATGGGAGCTAAAAATTCAATTTCTAGTCCAAACTTTCACAGTAGAACCATATTTGATGAAGATCTTATGGCAATTGAACTAAAAAATCATAGTATTTTATTCGACAAACTAATATTTGTAATAGTTAGGACTTATGTATTGACAATAATGTAAAAAAAGATTAAATAAAGATACTAATATTTGTAATGTACCTACTAATATAATATAAAATAAATAAATAAAACACTGTATTGTTCTAAAAACGCCTCTTTATTTCACGAAATAAAGACCTTTAAATACCCAACTGTCTCACATCTGCAGATACAACATTTATCAATATCTATAAAACAACTTGAGCAGCAGGCTAAATGTCTACAGGGAAGAAGTACAACAGATATTTCATTAGTTAAACAAATTTTACAACATAAGTTAGTAGCTTTTGAATCTTCTGTTGTTTTTTGATTCATTAAAGAGTTGCTGGATATCATCAAGTGCCTTTCAGTAACATCATCGTTTGACAGCAAGTTTGAAATTGTATGCCACAACAATAACATATGATTCTATCTCCTACACCAATATAAAAGAATCCAACTTTCGCCAAATCATTAGGTCTCTGCTTTAGAGCTATAGGCCAATTGTCAAACGTAGAAAATCTGCTGGCAACACTTATTTTATCTTTATGAACAACATGTTTTTTTCTATTTATTAAGTACACGCTATCTGTATCGAAGAAGTAACAATTTGGATTCCAATCCAAATGGTCAGCTACAGGATCGTCTGTCATTTGCCAGTTGAATCCTTCAGTCCCACAAAATGCACATTTTACTACATCATTTTGACTAAAATAAATAAAGCCAGCCCTTGCTAGTCTGGAAGCTGGGAATTCTGATGGCCAGTTTTCAAAGGTACGTAATCTGTGTTCGTATACTTGATACCAATATCTACACTCCATGATTGTAATATATCAACTGAGGGAAAATTAAAAAACGGGATGATTTTATACATTTTATTGAGGTTTTCTCGCTACAATGTCGGCTACAATTTTTTCTCTGTAATAATAAAGATATTCTCTTAAAGCAATACCCAGTTGAGATGTATTATCAAAACAAAAAGATGATAGTAGTCTTTCAACTGGTTGCGAACAAATTAAATGTTTCCATGAACAAACTTCATTTAAAACTTTGAAATAATATTTACAAAAGTTCATTTCTAAATATGCTTCTACTCGACTAGAAATTATATGTTCAATTCTAAAAAGTTCCACTACATCACTATGAGAGAAATATAACGCAATAATATTTTGCATCAACAACACTAGTTTTTCATCATCCTCAGATCTTGTTTGGGTTATATGTAGAAATTCTCCACAGGAAATTGGTGCAGCAACTTCGTGGCTGTTAATATTTGCGTTTTCTAAATAATTCTGATTCATCAACTTCAGAACGCACAAAACATCCGCCCATTCGAAGCTGTTCAAGACAATTTTCACATTATTTTTTTGTAGAAAAATTACTGGTGCAAACGTTCGAGCTGGACTTAATGCACATTGGATTTCCAATTCAGAATTAATGAGTGGAAATTTGGTGTGTAACAGGTAAAACGCTTCTGTTTTAACTGCTTCTTCGTACATGTTTAAGATTCTATCTAGGTCGGCGTTGTAGTCAATTTCTTCAAAACTCGTATCACTCTTACTGTTATAGCCAGTTGCTGGAATTAATCCAGCTGTCGTGACTTTTATCAAAACCCAACCATCGAACTTTGACTTTATTGCCTTTTTTCTGCAACACTTTTTCCACGAGATAAACGTCAGGGTTGGCGGTTTTTTGCAATTCTTCCTCATAAAATCCCCCTTGAATTGGTCTGCCACTCATATCTTCCAACAGGTAGGTAATGGGATTCGTTAACTGATATTGACGTACCTTGAATAGCTCTGTAGTCCAATTCCTGGTGTGTCCTTTTTCAAAGACGTGTTTCACTTTACTTATTCGCACCACATCACCCACCTTGAGTTTCCTAGGTCCGGTGATTTTCAATCTATTGAATACTTTAATTTCGTCAGCTTTAGCAGCAGTTACGTCGCTAGGGCGCATTTTCGTCGTCTGATGTTTTTGATTGTTATAAGACTGAACGATATCAGGTAAAATGTCAATCCACTTGTAACTGCCATTAAAATTGAAATATTTGAATAATTTCTCCTTTAGCGTCCTTATCACGCGCTCACATATAGCTGCCTTCATCCCACTAAATGTACTATAGTGGTTAATTGAATATTTTTGCATTAGTTTCGTAAAGTGACTATTGTAGTATTCTTTTCCCTGGTCTGTTTGCAAGTTTTTCGGACGACGTCCACCATTAGCAGTGAGAATACTCTCGAAAGCATTTGTCACCTCCTCTCCTGATTTTGATTTCAGCGGCCACGTCCAAACGTACTTGGAAAAACAATCAATTACCACTAAGATATACTTAAAATTTCTATTAGTTCCCGCATAAACCTTAAACGATCTACCAATTCTTTGGGATCGTCCCAGTAGACGTATTCCATAGGCTTTGTATTATATTTCAACTTCATACCTCTTCCTTCGCTGCTGCTGCTTGGTTTAATTGGTTTTATAAACATAGGTTTAATGACATCCTTGTATTTGGATATTCCTGAGGGTTTCAAATGTCCTTTTACATTCCGGTGTACTAATCCCCGCTCCAAAACTTTTTGGTACACGATTTTGTCATCTGGAGTGTATGCGGGGTCCTTGTAGAATATCAGTTGGTAAAGACCAGGTGATCCTCGAAACTGAGTGTCTCCAACAGTAAGACGTCCTGTCCTCATATCGAAGTTGATTTCTTTGTTACCGAGATACCATTTGGAGGTTTTCGAATCGTATGAGGGTCCATAAATGTTGTCAATTTTGTCACTCTTGTGGAAATATTCGGTTACGTACTTTTGCACCATTATTGGATACTGCTCATACTGCTCCATATAGGACTCAAAGCTTTTGTTAGAGTAATTAGTTGGATCTTGATTCTCTTCTTCCGTTTCCTCGGCCTCAGCATCGGTATAAAAACTAGTCTCTGCGACTTGTTCTTCGTCGAGGAATAGACTTGATTTTGGTGTTAACGATTCTAGTTTTTCTTTTTTCACAATTGTCTCTCGTTTGATAGATGGCAACATCGGAGGTGATTTTGTTGGCGCTGGTGGTAACTTGGTGAGAACTTTGGATGTAGTCGAAACTATTTGTTTCAAAGATCCGACCACCGGTTCAAAGAGCTTATTGAGGGTTTCATCGTTTTCCGATTTACCCAGTTTCAGACTGAGGTACTTCTTGCGAATGGACCGTGCTAGTTGTTTGATTTTTTTCTTGCGAAAAGCTTCTGCAATGTTGTTGCTACTCATTGAAGACATTTTTGTTGACTGACTGATTATTTTTTGCTTTGTAGTCTTATATATTTATCGAAACCTTTGCGATATCGCCCGTCATTTAAATTGAATTCTGTAACAATGACCACGAACCCGTAGCGATCCTGCCAACACTTTGAACACAAGACTTTAAACTGTTGGAATGACATATCCGGAGATACGTGTTCATCATAGGCGTGCTTGAAATTGATTTCATCTTTTGTATAGCACAATCACATTACAATTGTCTCGTATTAGTCTCGTATTAGTTGTTTAGGCATTTTACTGTACGTCTGCAACAAATAAATTGAATCGATGTGTCGGTGCCGTCCCATGGAAAAGAAATTCTGAATCTTTTTCTGTTTATCACCAGCTACATCATCAAAAATAAATACTGAATACTCACAGGCGTCTGATGGATCGATTACATTTTCGTTTTCGCTGAAAGGGAAATATGAAACACCCTTAACGCTCTTGAGAACCTCTTGTAGTAGTTGGTATTTTGGTTGGTACAAAGATTTCGAGTGCACGTAGACAATTTTAAATCGCAATCCGTTTTCGTTGAACAAAAGCGAGAGCAGCGCATTGGTTTTCCCACAGCCGCTGGGGCCGCAGAACGCCGCCCGGACGGAATTTGGCCATAGTTTCCCATTTTTCGATGTCACTCTACCATCGCCACCACTTTCCGCCACGAAATCTAGATTTTCTATAGGCAATTGAATATCTTGCTGCTTTATATGCATCTCAAAGTAAACTGACGTACAAGGGTTTTGGGTGGACGTTTAAATATAAAATTAACTTTTTTGGGTGTCAGTCAGTCAGTATTATGTTAACCGCTGAAGGTAGTGGAAGTGTAGTGAACACTCTAATCAACAAGTTACCCTTTGAAATTCACCTTCCTGGCTATCAATTTCGTGGACCAGGTACGGAACTCGACAGCGAGGTATAAACAAAACCGACGCAGCTTGTCGGGATCACGATATTGCTTACAGTAAAAGCACTTCTCTAGCAGACCGTCATAAGGCAGATTTTGAGTTGGAAAATAGGGCTTGGGAGAGATTCAAATCTAAGGACGCCTCACTCGGTGAAAAAGCAGCTGCTTGGCTCGTAACAACGAGTATGAAAACCAAACAGAAACTCGGTCTTGGCATGAAATCTCAAAAGCGGAAGAGGGGTAGAGGTGTGAAAAAATCTTCCAGTAAGCGAAAATCTTCAACACACAAAACTCTATTACCATTTCGAAAGCATGTCATGCTACCTACGAATAAAGCTATCGCTAACTCTCCTGCAGGACAAAGTCTACGGCAGTCATCGCTGATGGTTTTGAGAGCGGCTAGGATGACAATTAAGAAAGCTGGTGGTCGCAAGAAAATTCGAGTTCCTCGTGTGATACCTTTCGAGTCGAAAGTGGGAGGAATTCTCCCATTACTCCCGCTATTTGCAGGAGTCTCAGCCCTTGGAACCCTTACTGGTGGAGCTGCAACTTTGGGTAAAACACTAATAGAAGCAAAAAATGCTAAAAATAAACTCGAAGAGGACAGACGCCACAATCGAGCTATGGAGGAGATTGGAAAGAAAGGGTCCGGGCTCTACCTGAAAAATCCCGCAAAGGAGGCTTTGGTCTCTATATAAAGAAACAACAAAAAAACCGATAAAGTTACCCAGTCGAGCACTTTACACAAACGAGCTTGTAGAATACGCCAAACAATTGAACATACCAAATTTTAAAGGTGTATTTATGCGTGATGCCTTACCAAAAAAACAAAGACCATCAAGAACCGAGTCAGCAATCATCAACTTGGATTCTAGCCGCAACAAAGGCACACACTGGGTAGCTTACATTAAAAATGGAAACGTTGCGCAATATTTCGATAGTTTTGGTAATTTGAAACCGCCTCGTGAATTGGCTGAGTATTTAGGAAGTAATGTATCGATACTCTACAACAACGACTCCTACAGTTTCTCTATAATAACATATAACATTATCGAAAATCATCAGTCATGTCTTTGATATTAACACTGAAAGGACGCAGTTCAACACTGTCCATTGACTTTCAACCACCTATTCAACTGAATCCTGACTACAACTACGGTTTAGCCTTGCTGAGCTTCCACTCCTACAATAGCATTCCGAACATTGAGAAGGGTAACAAACTGTATTTGATCGACTCCAAAAAGAAAGCAACCACCATCGAATTACCTGAAGGTTCCTACGAAATTGGTGATATAGAAGCGCACATTAGAAAAGTGTTGGGTGTCCAGCATTCAAAAGATGTAAATGAGATTTTCTCACTGAAGCCCAACAATAATACGCTCAAGTGTGAAATATACAGCAGTAAATACGCAATAGACTTTCAACCGCAAAATAGCATCGGTCCAATACTGGGTGCACAGCTCTGATTTACCAGTGAATATCTTAAAAGTGCGAACAATCCATCTCGATAGTACATCACATCGGGGGCATTCTACAACGACAGACCATCACACACGATATACGAATTTGCCATTGGAGTTGATCCTGGTTTCACTATTGACGAAACACCTCAACATCTTATCTATCTGCCTATCAACCGAAGAGAAATAAACAACATAACTTTGAGAATTCTCAATCAGGAATCTGAACTCGTCAATTTCCGAGGGGAGGAAATCATTGTGAGACTGGAATTGAAACAACTTTTGCAGCAATAATGGGACGCTTACTCGTATTTGAGCATCCTCATAAAAGTACAAACATACCACCACGTAAATCAGTATCAACGAAACCTTTGAAGAGATCACTTACGTTCTCCAATAAACTATTTCTACAATCGCTAGGCTATCATGTCAACTCAAGCATTCGATATTTTCCGAAAGCCCAATTTCGATGACAGCATTCGCAGAATGGAAGTCAGAACCTACTATCCCTATGTAAAGTCATTTGGGAACAACGACATAGTGGAGATTACTGTGAACCAAGCCGATTCCTGGGTCAAATTAATGTAACGGCAGGTGCAGGTGAAGTTTCCCTATCCCTTAATGCAGGAGCATTTTTCTACGATAATATGGTTTACGAACAGTGTGGTAAAGAAATGGAATCGGTTCGCGATCCCGGTCGCGTCAGTGCCATACGAGATTATCTGTGCTATGATCCTAGCAGTTCAAGAGAATTAGCTATTGCTGGCTAGAATTTTCCCGGTAAACCAGTTGTGAATGCAGCAGACAGATCTTTCCGAATGTACATCCCGCTCAAGCATTTGTTTTCCCTCTTCAACGACTACCAGCGAGTAACCTGTGGAAAGCAAACAATACGTTTAGTGCGAGCAAGAAATGATGATGATTGTCTTATTATTACTGATAAATCTACAAAAGCAAGCGTGACGATTGACAGCATTGAACTCAAAGTTCAGCATATTTTCCCCAACGATGATATGAAACTTGAACTGCTGCAAGCCGTTAAACGGGATACTGGCATTATTATTCCGTTTCGTAAATGGGAACTTCATGAGTTGCCTGCTCTGAAGACAGGCGCCACACGAGAAATTTGGGCTTTGAAAACTTGTGCTGCTCTAGAGAGTCCTCGGTACGTTATCGTTGCCTTCCAGACCAATAAGCACAGCAACATAGCGGCCAATCCTACGAAATTTGATCACATCCACATATCTAATATTCGTCTAACTCTTAATGGAGAAATTTGGCCGAGCGATAGAATGCAGTTGGATTTCCCCAGGAACGAATACGGAGAAGCCTACAAACGCTACACGGACTTTTATCCCAGTTTTGCTGGCAAAAGACACCCGCTCCTAGACTATCTCACCTTCAAGAATCAGACTCTCTTCGTAATCGATTGTTCCCGAAGTGAGGACAGCATGAAATCCTCCACTGTAGATGTACGCCTGGATATTGAATCTCAAACAGGTTTTCCTGACAAAACACGTGCCTTCTGTATAATCATCCACGATTGTTTGATGGAGTTTCTCCCACTCAGCGAAATTGTTCGAAACCTCTCATAAAAGAGCATATCTTCACATTACAACTTCAGTTCACCATGGAAGTCGCAATCGTTGACATTCAAGGCTTCATCCTTAACGGGGAATTTGTCCCCAAAGAATTGGCTATCAAGACACTTGCAACGGGTGTCATATATTACCTGTTTAAGCCTCCTCAGCCATTTGAATTGCTGTGCAAGGAAGGTCGACGAACCTTGAGATATTGTGAGAATTTTCTTCATGGACTCAGCTACAATGGTGGAATCTGGGATGTAAGCCAGTTGAATATGATTTTGAATTTTCTTCTCTCCAGATGTTCTCATGTCTACGTTAGAGGTCACCAAAAATATGACTTATTAGTTAAAAAGTGTAAAAATAAGCTTGGGCTCAATCATGTGAAGTTCGTAAATTTGGAGCATACCATCAACGCCGTAAAGTTGAAAGACGTGACTAAGAAGGACCGTGAGACAAGTAAATATCCCATATTCTGTGGCTATCATTATGAAGATTCTAATGAAGAATACGCAGAATACAAATGTGCTATAAAAAATTTTAATGATATTTATGATTGGTTCATCAATAAGATTTTACCTCAATAAATGCATGAAACAAAACATGCATTTTTATCTCTTAAAATTATTTTATTAACGAGTGTATAGATCTTAAATATTTCAACATAAGTTTTACCAACAATAATATCAAAGATATAACAGCAAAGCATAATAATATTAATAAGTTATTGAGTTCCCTCTGAAGTGGACTTGGTAGCTGTTGTTGACCACATGTTGCTGCGGCTTCGGCTTCCTGCTGCCAATCATAATTTGATGTTAAACCATCAAAATCCTCTTCAGTGCCATTGTAAAAGACAATTTTAAGTTTGTAGCGTAATGGGGTGTCATCTTTTGGAAATTCTGCAAAATATGCTGGTAGTAGTCCATCATTTAGCAATGTCCGCCTCATTAGCGAAAAATCAGATCTCTTTGAGTAATTCATAGAAAAGCATACCGCCACATTTTCCACCCCCTGTGGTATATTTGTGTATAGCATATTTTGTGATATAAAAGTCAATATCACAAAACTAGTAGTAATAGTAGCTTTCAATAATATCATTATTGAAAATGATGTATACGTCTTTATTCTTTAGTTAACAATTTTATAATGCAACACTTATACCTTTACACCCTGTTTTGTATTCACCCAAAAATGACCGAGTAGAAAGAGCGCCGTTTTAATTACAAAGGTAAGTATATTCCCCATTACAGGTCCCCGGTTCGATCCCATCTCTCGGCTAACATTTCTAGCAAATTTTTTTAATTATTATTTAATTTATCTCTGGTGGGAGAGTCAACCGCATTCGCGGAAGTGGTAGTGAACAACATACATTTGAACGCAAACACGTATTCCCCGCTGTATCTCTTGAAGTGAGTAAGGTGTCTTACAGTGACCTTATGTCAAACAACCATAGCTTTAATTTTACTAACCGAAAAACTACCAAGAGAATTACACCCAATTACTTAGTAGCTCACTACAAATTTGAAAATTTTCTGCAAATAGTATTTACTGCTGAGAAAGTAGTCCTGCGTTCAAATAATCATGAAGCTGTTCTTCAAAATGAGTCTAATCAACGGAATCCATTTCCAAAAGAAGAAACATCATCTGTGACTATTACACCAGTTGGGTTTGAAAAATTTCTACATTTTATCAGTGAGTACAGAGATGACAACAACGTACTGGTTTCCGAAGATTACGACAACAATTTACGAGTCACCATATGGGCAGAAGACGGAGAAAACCATTTATTTATTTACAAAAATAAATAAATTTTTTTTATAATTTTAATAAAACATAATCTTTGAAATACTCTCGTTTATTTATTCCCTCTAATTTCAACAATCCACCTGAAATTGCAGAAAATCAAATGGTTTACCGGAATCCGACTAGTTGATGTCGGAAAACAAGTCTGTACAAGTAAAAATCGCGAAACGCGACTCAAGCCACTAAGCTATTTTAATTATTTCGCATTACCAGTGGCGGACGGATGGAAATTTCACACATTTTTACATTTAATTCAATGGATATTAACTAATGAAACTCACACAACTATTCAATGGGTACCCAACAAACCGATCAACCCACATAGCCAGTGCCGGCGATCTATGGGGGCTGAAATACTGATATATCTTTCGGTTCGATGGAATATGCAAATTGGTCTGTGGCCCTCATAATCCTTCTACTTTCGGTGTCTAGGATAAACTTGCTAAATTACATAGGAAACGCTAGAACTGAAGTGAAACATAAAGCTGTTTCAGTTACCGGAAAAACATTCTTTACTCCAGTAAAATACCTCTTTCGCGATAGTTTTCGCCAATGTACAGGTGTGTCTATGGTGGTTATCCCTCAACGAACCTCCTGTAGACTGTCTAGGAAAGGAAATTGCTTGTGCCTTATCTTCATGAATCCGGTTCCTGATTTAAGTTCTTTATAGGCCCAAAGTCTACTTATTTCTAAAATGTACGATAATTTTTGGCAATTAGAGTCTTGTTGCATTCTTAGTTCTAAAAAATTTTGCTAGGGTTTTTCATTGGTTATCAAATTTGTGATTTATGACATCGAAGGGTCTCTTAACGGTTCCAAGTCTGGAGAGGTTCCGGGTCCAGTAAAAATGGTAAGGATAATTTCACCTGCCAAAATAAAATCAGATAATTAGAACGCGTGGCTCTAACCTTGTAAATAAATGTTGAAGGCAATGACATGCAATGAATGGTTCCAAACTCAGAACCGCTGTATGCTTCTTGCTCTACATGTCGAACGTAACATCTCACACCGTCATACTTTATGGAATTTTTTTGTATATAAATTGTGCATTAATTTGAGCCTTATTACAGAATGTGTTTAAAATATTTTATCACATACCTATTTGTTAAATTAAGTATTTGATACACAACAAAAACATGAATTATTCTAAATTTAAAAATATATATGTATATGCATATATTGCTAATTATACCTAAAAGCATAGTGAAAAAATATCTTATTCATCCAATTTTATTCTCATTCAAACTTCAAAAACCAGCTTTACTTTAGAGATATCGCCTCGACATAAATCGAAACAGAGTTGTTGGAACAAACGTCAAAAATAAAACAAAGTGGTATTGTATTGATTAACTCGAGTTTTCATTTCAAACAGTGGTTTGTCTTGCAACTGTCATGAAAAACAATGTTCCAATTAAGATTGAGATATGACCGCAATTAATACGCCAAACAGACATAACTCTTCCGTGAACATACTATAATATCGCAGATATTAAAATTTCAAGCAATTCTCATGGCATGAGGCCATTCATCATCGAAGCGATAAACTAATACCACAAAGCATAGAGTGTAATTTAACCCGCTGTCTGTGTCTGGTGTCTGGCTGTAGGTCATGGACGTAGAAGCAGGAAAGATTGTTGTGTAAGCCTCATAAATCAAGGATTAAACAACAGCCGGCAGTAAAATAATATTTCTTGTTTAAAGAAAAACTTCAGATTTTATTTCCTGTAGTTAAGGAAACTGTACGAAGACAAACATTCTCCATAGAAAGGATTTCTTTTCAAGTTTAAACGGTGTAAATATAATAGAGGGTGTACATGATGTACGGTTATGGTATGTGGTTTTTGTTCGTAGCTCTATTCGGTGTAAAATGAAAGAAGCTAGCCTCTGGTGAAGCGTTTTACACCATTTGTCAAATCCTCATACATATATATAGTAGACGACCATTAATCATAAAAATGCAGGGCTGTTAACCGAATATTGAAAACTCTGCATAAAAACGTCACATCCACTGCCTTGAAAGGGTTCAAAAATCATAAACTAAGTGTCACATTTTCCAAATTCGAATATTAAACAATTCCATTAAAGTATGCATTGAAGCAATACAAATGTTCCTTCTTTATTTTTCTTTATGATTTTCACTTAATTGGTAGTCGAACGAAATAGCAAAATTTCAAACAGAATAGGGAGCAGACCTGTTTTCGTATAAACGTGTTCTAGGCAATATGTAAAATAATTGTATCTATATGGTCCATGTTAGAAACTTGTGGCATTTTTTATATAAATCAGCAAATGTTGAAAAACGGACTTTTTGCAGGTTTTCTTTATGTTCTCGTCCCTATAGCACGTAGGAAAAAATATCAAATTTATTTAGAATGTATTTTTCTACAAGACTGAGGATCTTCTTGAATAATGCGAAAAATTAAAAAATATTGGAAGATTTTAAATTTAATATTTCATGCACATATTTTATATAAACTTCGGAATAAGGCAGATTTTTCATAGTTGTCATTCTTCTCCTGCGTCGCTCTGTTTCGGTGCATTATGAGACTAAAAATTAATCTGACGATAAAAATATATCAAAAAAGGTAAGAACTGCCAATTCTGAAATAACAGAAGTAAATATTTGAAATTCTTTGTGCATATAAAAGCAGGGCAACTTTATTATGTACAAATATTAAACCAGTTTTTTTATATATATTTTTTTAAATTTCACAAATAAAAACCCTGTAAACAAATTACCATTAGGAGGTCAATTTGTAATGAACCTATTCCAATTCTGTAAATTGGAAAAGAATGATTTAACTGTCCGATTTCGAAAAACAATTTTGTAGAATAAAATGTACCAGAAAACTAAAGTTATTTATAATATATTATTATTATATTATATATTAAATTGTGAAATCAAAAGGTAAAGATGATCTAAATTTATAGGCACACAAAAAATTAAACATTCTTAGTCATTATTCCAAATTTGGCAGTTACTACCATTCTCGAGAGGATTAAATACTTTAAAGAAAATACCTAATTTCAGAATTAGTACAGCATTCTAATAAATAATTTCTTCGAAACAATCACAATTTTGGGGAATATGTATTAATTTTGAAAAATCTATCAAATTTTTTGTTCTAACCAACTTTTGTTAATATGTTTTTTCTGCAGCCGATAGGTACGTAGTTAAGGAAAAAACTCAAAAAATGTCAATTATTAAACCTCTAATTGTTTATAAATAATTTTCTATAACTTTTTTGGTATGGCGCATATAGATACACTTTTTATATTTGAAGACGCGAGATGTAAGACCGACATCTAGGATTAACGATTCTCTCCGAAATCCTAGATATCGGTCTTACCTCTCGCATCTTCAAATTTAACGAAATGTATCAAATACTTCAAGAAGTATTCGAGAGGACATTCAATGGTTACCTAACCAGAAACAATATATATATATATATATATATATATATATATATATATATACAAAGGAATGACATCTCTAATAGAGTACACTTTTTATATATATTTTTATTTATATATTATATTGTATAGAACCCAGCCTACAAACCACAACTCAATTCCTCATTCCGAAAAAAAATCGCATAATTTTATCTAATTGTTAGAAGTATAACTGCATTTTATTGTAATGCAAATATAGCATATTTAACATAAGTTACAAAGTGTGAAGCACAGAAAAATATCTGTCTTTATTCTTACTAAATTTGCGATACCGAAAAGAGGGTAAGCCAATAACAAAAGAAATGCCGATATTTCGTATACAATTTGTTTTAATTAAAAAATCTCTTGATGCTCTGAATGTTCATGTCCTGGGAAAAGATTTTGCTCCTATTATCAATAATTAAATAATAATTTTAAGGGTTAAAGCTCACCACCTGAGTTTGGTTGAAGTAACAGAATTAAAAATTATGCACGACAGTCATCTTCTTCGAGATAATAATTAATGGATTTTAACCTCTTGTGGCTACGACATGCACAGGAATAAAAAAATCCTAACAATTATATATAGTTAAACACCTATTCGAGTATTCTCAATTTTTTTGAAAATCAATGAGTCTGAAAACGTTGCACATATGACGATATGAAAATACTACACTAAAATTGTATATTTTTTAATGGAGAACGAAAAACTATTGAATTAAAAACAACTTGCAAGATAGTCGAATAGCCTAATTTGCATGTTTAAACGAAAAATCGTAATGTGAAAGGCGATCTAAAAATATATTTTAAAAATATATCCTGGCACTCCTGATGTATGAATTATTCTATTACATAAACATATTATCACTACACACCAACTGAAAAATGTTCGTTTATATGTTAAAATGAAACTATTTTTTCTCGTTAAACCAAAACACATCCAAATATTCGACTCAGAATAAGTAACAACGTTTTTACCATGCATTACCTACCCACAATGTTTAATTAGGCTCTAGTCGAACTAAAACAGTTTATCGGATGTTGTCATATTTTCAGTTTCATTAATATTGATAAAAAAATTAAATTAAACATCTTTTACGGAAATGGGAATGATAGACATTTCTATTACTGATAACTGGTGCTCTTTTGCGAACAAATCGTTAAACACACATTCAAATGCTTATTTTTGGTGACAAAATTTCATTTTTTCCTAAGATATCATAAACTTTTTAACATTTGCCACATAAGACTCTTTTATTTATAATGATTTCTATTACCTTCCAAAATATGTGCACTGCATTATATCCCACCTTGTATATCCACGCATCCAAAATTTAACTTCATGGATATACCCGCCACGAAAATTCAGATTAAGCTTTCCCTGGCAAGGTCGAAAGAGTCATCATGCTGTAAGTTTCCTTGTAGCGCAGACTTCGAGTTATAATAATAATATAATTCGAGAGGAGCCAACTAAAATATTTATTTTTAGCCGGTATAGGCGAGAATATTTGACCACCGTAGGTGTTAACATTATTCGCTTATGGTCGCATTACAAGATATAGAATTAGATAGTGACTATGCGTAAAATGTTTCAAGTTCTGACGAGTTGGAAAAAAGCTCTGAATATTCGTTTCGTGAATATTGAGTCTATTGGCAGCTCCGTCCTCTCCATCAGGGTTTCGTCTTCAGTAAGTTTCTTTCTCACTATATTGAGAGATTCTTCTAGTGGTACGTTCGTGAAAACGTTCTGGCCCAAGTACCATGGATCCGATGATTTCGACAAAGTGCTTTGAGTCCTTGACGTGCGATGATGTTTTGCCCTCCAAAGGTCGGATAATTGGTAGAAGGAATTTCGATAGTGTTGCTGTTGGTGTGTTGCGCGAACTTGTAATCTTGGGTAGTCCATAAAGATGTGGTGGTTTGCTGTGATGTTGCGTCAATTTTCTCCTTGTCTCGGGTAGAATGTATTCAGCAGAGTGTTGTACGTTTTCCGTTCTATTTTGAATGTTGGATCATTAGGCAGTGGCTTGTATTTTCCCTTCGACAGTGCTTCGTTGATTTTCTTGTTGTATTCCATTCTGTCCATCAGGATGCGTGCATTTGCTTTGTCAGCTGGTAGAATGGTGATAGATTCGTCGTCCTTAAGTGTTTTTATGATTCTCCTTTCGGATTCGGTGATGTTTTGTTTGATGTATTGTGTTTTCTTAATTGCGGGTCTGATTTTCCATGGGAATTCCTCCAGTTGCGGTGTCTCTTTGCTGCCTATTGCTGATTCCACGGAAATTATGATATCTAAGATTGGCAACAGTATACCGTCACTACAATTCCATCCACCCATCAGCAACGAAAACTGGCATCATCAAAACACTAATCCGTAGAGCCAAAAATATCTACAGCACACCAGAAGCCCTCACAGAAGAACAAGTGAAACTTAGAGAAGACCTTTTTACAAATGGATATCCGGAAACGATCATTACCAAGGAGTTTGAAGAGCTGGACAAACCACCTAGGCAGGAAGAGGATACCACCGTAGCAACTCTACTATTACCGTATACTAAAGGCTTGCCTAAGAAACTTGCACACAGCTATGGAATCAGAATGATCTTCAAAAGCAACGACACCTTGAGGAGCATGATAACAAGAACGAGGCCCGACGCACCAGCAGTACCAAATAACAATATATACAGCATACCGTGTGAATGTGGCAATGTTTACATTGGAGAGATAAAGCGACCGCTGGACACCAGGATTAAGGAACACAGCACAGCTACTCAAAGGGCAGAGGTAACGAAGTCTGGGCTAGCTAATCACGCATGGACCGAACACCATAATATCAACTGGGGCAAGACTAGAGCAATTCACAAGGAAGAGCACTGGTACAAAAGAAAATTCATAGAGACAACATATATAATCTCGAACAAACAATTAATTGACGAGCCCAGCGTCCAAATTATAAATATTTGGAGAGCACTTCGTGGGCCTCTGCCGCTACGCATCACCGGCAACCAACCTCCAGGTACGACTGATGACCCAATGACCATGACCGGCGACGCATGACCGGTAAAGCGTATAATATAAATACGACCGATACTCTAAGTTTCCTATCATTCACCTGATGACGATAGCTGATACACAGCTATTGAAACATTGTGAGATCAACAACTTCAAGACGATGGAAGTCCAAGGAAACTTCGAGGAATATATGTTCAAATTCATTATATATACTGGAGCCGATACAAAATACTTAGGGTCAAATGCAGAAGAACCAATTTCTGCAAAAATTGTTTTAACTTGTTGAAGGGACATCAACTTTTGGAAAAATTTTACACTATTATCGACGTAGTTGGTAACCTGGTAAAAAAAGAGCTAACAACACAGGCACAATGAGAATAAATAGGAGAACTGTTCCATCAGATCTAAAGAAAAAACTTTCCAGAGGGAAGACAGTTGCAAGATACAGAAAAAAAATGGTACAGCAATGGCTAGATGAGGAGAATGTTTTGAATATTACTACTGTTCAAGATAAAAATAAAAAAAAATTGAAAGGGAAAAAAGACAAATTGAAAGTATAATGGAATAAAATACAAAATAGCTGGAACAGATCTCACGGATAAATATCTTCACGTCTGCGATACTGAAAAAACATGGTAAAAAACATTATATGAATTATTTTTAAACTTTTTACTATAACGATACTAAAGCCTTACCAGGAAAATGGTGGAAAACTGAAAAGAATTAGTTGATTGAACATAGCGAGGTATGATTGAAAAGCATACAAATGAAACAGTACAACGTAATCAAAATCCGCAATGGCATGGAAATATATTGATCACGCAATATAATAAATTATCTATAAACAATTACAAGTTTTTAGGTGTGCTGATTGTGCAGAAAAATAAACAGAGAAAAGAATCAAGGTACTTTGGCAAAGAATGTTTTGAGATCTGCTACATATCTGGATAAATCAACTCCCAAAGGAAAAATGGCACGTCAAACTATTTAGTTTCCTGTAGGACAATTGTGGCATATTTTGTCAATGTTTAAGCATTTATGAAAAATAAAACACCTCAATTTACGAAATTACCTCCAAACATTTCTAGGTCTAGTTTAAACCCCTTGTCAATGGCAAAGAAACTTTGAAAAAGGCACAATTCTTAAGTTTAAAATTAAATTGCTGGAATGTTGGACAATATTATTTGACTTAACTAAGAGAATTTAATTTGATAATATACAGGATAGCCCAGCAACTTCCAAAGATTACATACTAAAAAAGTTTCTTTCAAATTGGAAGAGTTAGAAAGGGGTGATCATAAGAATTTTATATGGCGTTTCTAGGTGCGACTGTATTCTAAGATAGTGCATTCGCCAAAAATGCGGTGAAAGAATTTGGTTGATTCAGTGATCTCATGCAAATCATAAGGGAAAACCCAGGAAAAATCTTATGAACTATCCCGATATTAGGTTGTTTACAAGGACATTTTAAGTGTATATCTTGTTCTAAATGATGATTTAATATTATACATGTTGCCCACTCTTTTTAGTCTTTCTAAGAGACCCTGCATGTATGGTATACTTATTGTAGTAATGTGATTATGTTGAGAATCAGTCTTGCTTGGTGAAGTTTGGTGTAAGTTGTTAGCGATAGTTTGGTATTCGATTTTGTTTAACTCTTTATTAGTAATTTTTTCTTGGTAACTATTGGCAGAAAACACATTTGTTATAAACTTTTTTCTTCATCAAGTTTTTTGGTGTTAGAACAGTTGGTTTCTGCTCTATCATATAGAGATTTGGTTATACCTCTTTTTACTGAATTTGGATGTTTCGGTAAAAGTTGAGATACCTGTGTGAGTCGGTTTTGTGTTAACTTCTCTATCTATTATCTATTATGTTTGTGTTATTAAAATGTCTAAGAAAGATAATTTGCTATTCTGTTCAATTTCTAGTTTAATCTGAATAGTTTGTTCTTTGTTGATTATGTCGTTAAGTCATGTCATTCTTCCAAATTATGTTCTCACATAACAAATATGGCATAAACATAACGCCACCAAAGCAAATGTTTACTCTATTTTGAAAAAATTGTTTGTTGCTTATAGCAGGAGGGCGGCAGGAACCCATTGCCATGCCAAAATCTTGTTGCTAGTAGTCATTATTAAATTGAAAATATGTTGTTTTTGTACAAAATGTTAAAATGATAGTAGTTCCATTATTGTATCAATGGACAATTATGTACATTGCTTAAGTAAGGAATCATGTTCTAATCGTTCTTTCATTAGGGGAAGCTTTTTGGTGACAAGAATATTATTGTATAGATTTACAATGTCAAAGCTTGCCTATTTGTATTATTTTTAGGCAGTATTTTCCCTTGAAAGATGAATAAAAGGTAATTCGTTTTGTTAGTGTATTGTTATAAAATTTATCCCACTCCGTCCCTGGCTAAAGTAACGTAAAACATTCAAGTGGAGTGAAGTATAAAAAAAATATCCGCAAAGTTGATTGTGCTAGAAAATTTCGAAAAGACTCGACAACGGGGAAGATGACCCTCGAAATTTGCTGGAAGAATCCCATGCAGATTATAACGGCCGATCATTGCAGAAGTTAGTAGAGTCTATCTGCTGTTATGATTTCGATGTTATTGTATTAGTATCAGCTGTTCAGAATATTTGATGTGTTACGTGTAAATAAAAGTTCTAGAAAGTGAAGTAAATATTAGTTTTTAAAATTAATTAATTGAACCCACGGAGTTTACAAAAATGTTTGTTTTATTTATTAAAATATTTCAAATAAAGATTGACCTCCTTTAATGTAAAATTTCTGACGAATACATAAATACATATTCTGGTAAAGGTGTTTAATTTGAATGGCTATGACGAACATATAAGCCATTAATTAGGTTATTGGATAAGACGTATATATTCGCATGCGTCGAAAACTGCGACAATCTATAACTCACCATATATTTTAACTATCTGCCACTTAAGAGGTTATACCACTAAGTCACGGTCTGTTCGGGATTTCAATACAGCTTATTAAACTTTGAATAGTATAGTTATAGTGTGAATCTGCGTAGTCCAAAGGTATCTAAGGTTAAATTTGTCTTCAAGTGTCTGTCACGTTTCCTATGCATTTGATGTTAATGTTCTGATTTGTTTACCTAGTTTGACAAACAATAAATATTGTTCTTTAAGTTTTAAGCATTACATATGAATACTCATGACATTAATTTATTGACAACTAAATATTTTAAATAAATGTGTTAAGCGAATTTATTGCCTTTCTGGAATAAAAAAGTAAAATGTCGATTTAAAGCACAACTGATTTTAATGAAATTGTTACTGCAGTTTATTGAAACAAAAACAGAAATAATGAACTTAACACAGAATTTAGCTGCTCCAAAAAATCAGCTCGTCAATTAATTTCACATTGTCGGTTTCAGCCACATATAAGTGTGAATGTACTTTTAACATGTTTTTCAATGATGGTTAATTGGACAGAAAATCGATATACATGTATTGTCGGTCGTATCAACTGGAAAATCTAGAGTGAGCATTATTTTGGAGTGATATGATAAATTCGTTTGGCTTTGTGAAATACAGAATAATAAAATACTAAAACACGGCAAATGTAGCGGTGATATGACAATTTATTGATTCTAATATAATTTTTATTACAAACCAATAACAGTTTTATATTTTTGACGAATCATTTCCAGAACTTCAGATTTATATTAAATACAATAGAGAATTTGTAGGGAATGAATTTTATAGATAGCCATAAATCTTTTCAACTTCAATGTGTTTCATTACAAATTATGTTGTATTCTAAGCGTTTTCTTCCAAATTATTTTATGTTTAAGTGTGTTGCTGTATCTTAGAAAAAATATTTATTTCTTGCCAGTGTTCCTAGAAAAAATATTTTTTGTGGAGAGCTTCATTTTCTACTAATAACCCGCAAACGGCCTTAGTAAAGGATTCGAGCACTTGGTGGTGAATTTTGAAAAAGATTGAAAATGCCAAGTGAGTTCCAAACTTGTTTCACACTAACGAATAGATGTATTCCCAGATTACTATTTATTCATATTGTTCAACTCGAAGCATCTATTGGTAAAAGCGGTATCCTCTTCGATTGGACGTAAAATAAACATCCGATTTAAAACGGAAGTGGCCCAGCCAGAAAATATACTAAATAATATGGATAAGCATGATATGATATGTAGTAATAGGAAAATAGGAAATGCAATATTATAAATGATATACTTACTTGCCTCTGTGATCGTGTTTGATTTTGATACTGGCCTTAGTTTAGGCTTAGTCGAGTTCGATTGGCATTCTAACAAATTAGAAATTGCTATTATCAACTATGAAATCGCCTCTTTGAATGTCTTTGCTATTAAATATTTGGTGAAACAGTGAAGCCAATTCGAAAGTATTGAAGTATTGTTATGTGCCAAGTTAACCGAGTAAGTCAGAAATGTTTGGTAGAGGTATTTGTCGTTAAGAATAAACTCCTTTATTTCCTGGGTAAAACGACGACACGCCATTTTTGAGGTAGCGGAGCGTCCGATTTTTTAGGAATGAAGGTTTGACTTTGTCTATCGAATGTTTAATTTCGTTTGTAGAAGTGAATTGGTCATCGTCAAAATAGAAGGTATTGGAAGGGTTACGCTGAAGTGGATAAATAATATCTGTATCCTCTTCATTGAGTGTTACAGCCTAAGATGTTCCATAAATGTAAAAAAATATGTATTGTTTCCAGTTTCAAAATACCAAAGTTGACAGTTTTATAGTAGTAGCTGCTTCTAAATTGAAGTAAAGAATTTTCTTTATCATAGGTTGTAACAACATCTGTTGCTTGTTAAAACCTATGATAAATAGGTTTTAACAAGCAACAGATGATATTTTTTGCCTATTTTGTCAGCCGATTAAAAAGCTTCAGTGTTTCTAAGATTGCATTTTAACTTGCACATGTGTTCGTTTGGGGTTTCAAAAAAAACTTTATTTACTGAAATGCAGGTATTGAAGGATGGATGCATGACAGTATCATTCGTTACTTTGACGAGAGTTATTTTGGGTTAAAATCGAATTTCATGTTGATATTGCAAATATGCACCTTGGTTGGGTCTGAGACAATAAAAGGCTTAGCTTAGTTAAGTCACATCTTTATTATCAGAGTTAAATTGTTTTTAATAATTTCTTACTCTTAGTCCATATTTGGATACTTATTTCTCTAATTTGTTTTCTAAGTTACCTTCAATTTTTCCCTGTGTGTACAATATACGGATACCCTTATGATATCACTCCAGATTTCTGCCCCTTTCAGATAACAGCAATTTTCTCCTAAACTACTGGACGGAAAAGGTTGAAATTTGGTATCAGTGTACAGTTTGGTGGCCCAATCAGGATTCCATATAAAGAAATTTTAATTTTAGGGGTACTTCTGGGGGGGGAAACTAAACAAATCGACCGTTCCCCCCCTGATCTCCACAACTACTGAACCTAAAATTTTGACAAAAATATGAAATATAGAATGTTACCCGAATTATACAGGAAAAATAAGGTGTAACTATTAATATTAATTTTGGGGGGCAAATTATAGAAATAAATGAAAATTTAAAAATATTTTTTTTTCAAACGCATCATATAATACATCAAATGAAAGGTCCCATTCTGAGGAACACTAATATATTTATTTCATATTTAAAAAAATAGTTAAGAAAGATATTAATGAAAATATACCAAAATTTACCCATTCCCCCTCTCCTTATCATCGAAACCATAAAACGTAAAGTTCTAGAGGTACAGGGTCTGTCTTAAAGTTTACTGCAAAAATAAGGACAAATCTCTAATTTTAATTTTGGGGGGCAAATTACAGAATTAAATAGAAAATATGAAATTAAAATTGTTTCTAACCCATCATATTATATATCAAATGAAAGGGCTCATTATAACGAAAACAAATATATTTTTTAACACATTTAAAATAAGTTAACAAAAATATATAAAAAAATTTCAATCCCCCCCCCCTTATCTCCGAAACCACAAGCTGTAAAATTTTGAAAAAAATAGACATATAGCCCCTTACCTGAACTTTACTGCTAAAATAAGGAGAAATCTCTACATTTAATTTTGGGGGTCAAATTACAGAATTAAATGGAAAATATAAAATTAAAATTATCTCTAAACCATCATGTTATATATCAAATGAAATGGCTCATTATGACGAAAAGAAATATATTTTTTTCATAATTTTAAAATAAATTAATTAAAAGATAGTTATTAACAAAAATATAAAAAATTTTACCCATTCCCCCTCCCTTATCTCCGAAACCATTAGCTGTAAAATTTTGAAAAAAATATACATATAGCCCCTTACCTGAACTTTACTCGAAAAATAAGAAGAAACCCCTAATATTAATTTTGGGGGGCAAATTATAGAATTAATTGGAAAATAAAAAAAATTAATTGTTTCTACCGGATCATGTAATATATCAAATCACAGGGCTCATTATGACGAATACAAACATATATATTTTTTTAATGAATATTTTAAAATATATTCCCCCATTTATTCTCCAAACTATAAGACCTACATTTTTTTGTTTACAGGAAAAAGAACAAGGAAATACCTAATATTAATATTGAAGGCCAAATTATAGAATTAAACGGAAAATAATAAACTATTTTTTAACGCATCATGCAATACATCAAATGAAAGGGTTCATCATAAGGAATACAAAATATATATATATATATATATATATATATATATATATATATATTTCATATTTATAAAATTAATTGTTTACAAGATATTAACATAAAGATATAAAAAATTCTCATTTCTCTCTTTATTTCCGATACCATACTATCTAAAATTTTGAAAATAATTAGGGGTACTTGGGCTCACTTGAAATTTATAAGAGAAAATATTAGGAAACCCCCATAGTAATTTTAGGGACAAATTATACAATTAAATGGAAAATAAAAATTCAATTTTCAAACGCATCATTTAATATATCAGATAAAGGGCTCATTATGTGAATTAAAATTATAGCATATTTTTAAATCATTTGTTTAAAAGATATTAACACAAATATTAAACATCGAGTTAATTCCCATTTTAAAAACTACACTATTTAAATTTTGAAAAATATATTTTATTTATATTTTTAAATAATTTGAATAACAGATTTAATAATTTATAATAATCTACAGAGCCTCAAAATTCATGCAGTAGAATATAGAAGGCTTCCCTGAAAGTTTATTAGTAAAATAAAACTCGAAAGTTAATTTTTGGGGGCCCAATTAGATAATTAAATATATATATATATATATATATATATATATATATATATATATATTCTTATAATACTCAAGCGAATCCTGAAGCAGATAAAATAAAAAGTCTATGTGTGGAAAATCAAAGTGTATACTTTTTATAAATTTAAAACGCTACCTTTAAAAGATATTAGGGTAATTATAAGAAAATGCACTCATTCCCTGCTAGTCTGAAACTAGAATATTAGAATCTTGGAGGTGGTACGGAACCCTTAGTATGCGAGTCCAAGTAGCACTTGACCAAATTATTTCTTTTCGTCCCAGTTTGTGGCCTCTCGTACTAGTGAATTGTGTTAGTTTTCCATTCAATCTATCACATTCTTCGTTATTATTTCTCCTTCTCTGGTGCGTATCCCTAAGTCTTTTCCTAGCTGCTCGTTTCTCAGGGCGTTGTGTTGAATCGTTTCGAACTTGTTGGTGTGTGTGTCCGCTGCTTGTCCCCATATGCTTGCTCCGTACTTCATCATGCTGCTTCGTACATCGTCTACTTTTTCCTCAAATGGAGCTTGCTCATCTGTCCTATTAAGGCGTTGATCATGCTGATGCGCTGTTTGGCTCACTTCGCTGTTTCCTCTACGTATCTCCTCCATGCTAGCTTCCTTTCCATTTGGATTCATTGGTATATTACGTCTCGCTGTTAGTTGATGAATGTTTCTCCTACCGTCTCCTGGTTGGCTTGTCCTTGTTTCATCATATTTCTATTGCGTGTGTCTTTTCTGTGTTGATTCTGATCTTCCATTTCTTGGCCCATTGTTCCATTTCATCTATGTCTTGTTGTAAGTAGATTGTTGCCAGCTCCGCCCTCGCTGAGGTTGCCGTTTTTGCTGTGTCGTCTCCGTATACGTAAGTTTTTTAACGTCTCGTCCTATTCGGTATCCCGTCGGTGTAGATATTGTATGATAGTGCTGATCCCTATGATACTCCTGCCCTGATGTTCCTAATCGTTGATGTGGTTCCGTCTATCCTGATCCTGTATGTCCACCCTGTGAGGTAGTACTGGGGTATCCTTGCGGTGGTTCTTCCAAATCATTTTCATCCATTTTTGCTATAAGCTTCTCTTGCCAGATCCTGTCATGTCGACTTTTGTTCTCTGTGTCATCCATCGGGTCATCCAACACCCTCAGTATTTGGTCCTCTGTCGAATGTCCTTCACTGAATCCGCATTGTTCGTAGTGTATAAGTGGTATAATCCTTAGCTGTTCCTCTTAATTTTTTGATCCTCTTTGTTGCTCAGTAGATTTATTTGCCCGTAGTTTTGTGGGAGTTTTCTGCTCTTTCCTTGCTTTGGTATTATTTTGATCTCTTCTTTCTTCCATTCCCACGCGAATCGCTGGTCCTTGAGTATGTTGTTGAGGCACTTTAGTCTTCTGTCTGTGTATGCCTCTGGCAGCACCTTTCACCTCCTGTTCGTGGTCCTGTCCCAACCTGGTGCTGTCTTCGTATTCAGTCTTCTTATGATATCCATTATTTCTTCTGTCGTTGTTTACCTCATTTGCTCTTCATTCAGTTGTGGCCTTCTTACTCCTTACGATACTTTCTTGATTTGTTCTTTGAATTCTCTGACGTACTTTGGGGCTACATTAAGTGTGAATTGTTCCTCCATGGCATCCGCAAATATTTTTACCATGTCCTCTTTTTGTGTTTTAGTCGGTTTTTCCCTTGTAGTGGTGCTGCTTTACTCCGTCCTGTGTTCCTCTTCATTCTTCTCATTATTTGTCAATGTGTGTTCCCTCAATTTTTCTTTCATTTCGTTGCTTAACATGTTGATCGTCCTACTTATCCCTGGGTCGTAGGGTATCCTGTACCTTCTTTTTGGCCTGTTTCTGTTATTCAGTCCTTATGGTATGTCTCCTGTGAAGATTCTGGACTTCTGTAGTTGTTGTGTTGTCTCGATGTGCTTCTATGATCTGCTCCCTGATTGTTCTTACTTCCTCATCTATACTTACTACCGGTTCCTCTTCTTCTTAGGTTTTCAATACCATTATAGTTTTGAATCCCTCCCTAGTTTGTGTCTTGGTTTGTTTCTTATCGATTCATCTGGCAACTGTTATCGTCAGTGGTTTGTGGTCCGACGATAGTTTCTCCGTTGTCTCTATGTCGTAATCCTTGTCCGTGTTCTGCAGGATAAATACGTCCAGTATGTCTCCATGGCGTCCTCTTGTTGGGTGATGGGTTGGTTCCATTGGTCCAATTACGTCGTATCTCTCTCTTTCTGCGAGTTACTGTAGGTTTCTTCCGCTCGGTGTGCTGACTCTTGAATTCCAGTCTCTATGTTTGGCGTTTAGGTCTCCGCCTGGTATCTGTGGCTTGATATTGTCCCTGAAAATAAAATTTAAGTCATTATTTGTAAGATCTTTATTTTGTAGTCTATACGCGCTAATTATCTTTACCTTCATTCTGTCCTTCATTTCCCCTTCTGCAGTTACATTTTCGATGCTCTTTGTTTGGTACGGGTCATCCAGCTGGTGTTTTAGTCGGTTCTTCATGGTGATTATCAATCCTCCTCCTGGTTTCCTTCCTGGCCTGTCCGCTCTGTGTTCGGTATAGTTTCTGATTCAAAAGTTGTCCTTTTCTTTGAGCCAGACCAATGTTGTTTTCGTCTAGGTGAAGATCCAGTTCGTAAAAGGCACAAGAATGGATTCGTTGTTTAAGATTTTCAGATATGTGGTTCCTTGGATTACTACGCTTTCGGGACATCATTGGAAAATTTCATCAAGGAGTAAACCAAACTGGATTGGTTAGGTTGTTGAAACGGCGTCGAATGTTTAAATAATGGTTTGCTGTTAGGGTGCAAAACTGTGCTTTTACATTTGTTTCACAGCATTTCCATTCTCAATAATTCTTGGGCATCCTACTAAGTGAGCTAAATTTTAAATTCGGTTTAACTACATTGAGTTTTTAAAAAATAAAATAAAAAAAAATTCAAGTTACAAAAGTTTATTTCTTTTTCTATATAGTTACCACACCAACATCAAGGGCATCTATGATTTCAATCGATCGTTTTCTATTTTTTCTGTAATCCTATCTACGAGTATTAGTTTTCTTATTTCTTCATTTGTGATGCTTTATAATCTTGGTACCCTAAGCTTCTCGTTCAGAAATTCATTTCAACATCTTCTAGGCATTGCCTATCTCCTTGTATAATGTTCCATATCTCCGCTTTTTATGAATCGTTTACTATTTGATGCTGTTTAGTTTTGTTATGGCTTGTTTTGCTTGGTGTACTCGATTTGTCACTTTCCTAGCAATCGTTGCTGCTTAACGATTATTTAACGCATCGCCATTTATCGCCATGTATTTTGGTTTATTTAGGGTTTCGTATATACAGTATACGGATACCCTTATAATATCACTCAGGATTTCTGCCTCTGTCACATCACAGCAATTTTCTCCTAAACTGCTGGACGGAAGAGGTTGAAATTTGGTATGAAGGTATAGTTTGGTGACCTGATCTGGAGCACATATCGCAAAAGAATAAATTTTGATTTTAGGGGTACTTCTGGGGGGAAAAACTAAAAAAATCGACCGTTTCCCCCCTGATCTCCGAAACTACTGAACCTAAAATTTTGAAAAAAAATGGAAAATATAGAAAGTTGCCCGAACTTCACAGGAAAAATAAGGAGAAACCATTAATATTAATTTTGGGGGGCAAATTATAGAATTAAATAAAAATTTAAAAATAAAAAAAAATTCAAACTTATCATGTAATATATCAAATGAAAGGTCTCATTCTGAGGAACACAAATATATTTTTTTCATATTTAAAAAAAAATTAATTAAAAAGATATTAAAGAAAATATACCAAAATTTACCCATTCCCCCCCCTTATCTCCGAAACTATAAAACGTAAAGTTTTGAAAAAAAATAGTTTTATAGGTACTGACCTGAAGTTTACTGGAAAAGTAAGGAGAAACCTCTACTTTACATTTTGGGGGGCAAATTACAGAATTAAATGGAAAATATAAAATTAAAACTGTTTCTAACCCATCATGTTATATATCAGATGAAAGGGCTCATTACAACGAAAACAAACATATTTTTTTCATATTTTTAAAATAAATAAATTAAAAGATATTAACAAAAATATAAAAAAATTTACCCATTCCCCCCCGCCTTATCTCCGAAACCATAAGCTGGAAAATTTTGAAAAAAAATTGAGCTATAGCCCCTCACCTGAACTTTACTGAAAAATTAAGGAGAAACCCCTAATATTTATTTTGGGGGGCAAATTATAGAATTAAATGGAAAATATAAAATTAAAATTGTTTCTAACCCATCATGTTATATATCAAATGAAAGGGCTCATTATGACGAGAACAATAATATTTTTTTCATATTTTTAAAATAAATTAATTAAAAGTTATTAACAAAAATATAAAAAATGTTACCAATCCCCCCCCCTTATCTCCGAAACCATAAACTGTAAAATTTTGAAAAAAAAATATAGGTATAGCGCCTCACCTGAACTTTACTGGAAAAATAAGGAGAATCCCCTAATATTCATTTTGGGGGGCAAATTATAGAATTAAATGGAAAATAAAAAATTAAATTTATTTCTAACGTATCATGTAATATATCAAATCATAATGAGTATGACTAATACAAATATATTTTTTTATTATTTTTTTAAATAAATATTTTAAAATATATTAAAAAAATAGTTAAAAAATTACCCATTCCCCCCTTTATTCCCCAAACTATAAGGCGTAATTTTTTTATTTACAGGAAAAATATGAATAAATCTTTAATATTAATAATGGGGGGCAATTTATAGAAATAAACGGAAAATAAAAAATATTTTTTTAACGTGTCATGCAATATATCAAATGAAGGGGCTTGTTATGAGGAATACAAATATATATTTTTCATATTTTCGAAATTAATTGTTTACAAGATATTAACATGAAGATATAAAAAATTCTCATTTCTCGCTTTATTTCGGAAACCATACTACCTAAAATTTTGAAAATAATTAGGGGTACTGGCACTCACTTGAGATTTATAAGAAAAATTATTAGAAAACCTCCATGGTAATTTTAGGGACAAATTATACAATTAAATGGAAAATAAAAATTCAATTTTCAAACGAATCATGTAACATATCAAATAAAAGACTCATTATCTGAATTACAAATATATCATATTTTTAAATCATTTGTTTAAAAGATATTAGTAAAGATATTAAACATCGACTTCATTCCCATTTTAGAAACTATACTATTTAAATTTTGAAAAATATATTTTATTTGTATTTTTAAATAATCTAAATAACAGATTTAATAAATTATAATTTAAAACTTGACCTATTTTGCCCTTTATCTTCCAATCTATAGAGCCTCAAAATTCAAACAATAGATTATAAAAGGCTTCCCTGAAAGTTTATTAGTAAAATAAAACTCTAATGTTAATTTATGGGGGCCAAATTAGAAAACTAAATACAGCGAATCTTGATGGTGGTACGGAACCCTTACAATGCGAGTCCAACTCGCACTTGACCAAATTATTTAAGTATATTTGCTGTCCGGTCCTGTTATATACCTCCACCAGTTCTCTCATCTTATAGTCTGTATGATAGTCATCATTATAATTATCTAATAGCCCACAATTTTGTCTGTTATCTTATTATATATCGTTTACATAGACCTTGAAAGAAGTAGGTGATATGCAACATCCTTCTCTCTAATACTTTGTAGCTATAGTGGCAGAGAAAACTTTTTACCCAATTTAATTTTAGTTTTGAAATTCTTTCACATGTTTTCGTTGCTCTTGTATTGTACTCATTAATATTATAATTGTCCAAGTTATGATAGGGGCTGTTGCCGCGAATTGTACGAACTATGAAGACAGAGTGTTTCTAGTTTTCTTTATATAGTTTTAAGGTAAAGGTAATGTCCATCCTGCTGTAACTTAAATGTTTTCTTATCCTAAACCAGTTAACAATTAGATTAGATCTACTTTTTATTATAATTGGTGTATCAATGTAAGGAAAGTCAATTTCCAATTTTCTGAAGGAAAGAAGATTGTGTATTGCGTACTGATTTGGGTACATTTTTTACAAATCGACTGGAACACTTCAATGGCTCTGAGTTAAACTGGCAGGCTGGTGACGGGGAAACAAAAATAACGACAGCCGAAATATATATACCACAACCCCAGATGAACAACCACAACCCAGGCATGGATGTTGTGCAAGGATTACTGCCAACCCCCAAAATTGGCAAACAAAGGCAGCGCTTCATTGGACAGATAATTTAAATACAGATATTAATACTCTTCAACCAAATTTGAAATGATAGCTTCCATAAGGATTGATTCTTGAGTTTTTTTCTCTAAATGAATAGAGATGTTAATCCTCAATTAGCCAATATATTCACTCTCTGTAGGAAATGTTAGATATATAACAAATATGAAGTAACAAAAAGTTATTATATATATATTATACCAAACATCACAAAAAATGTTAACATGAGAAGAATGTTACAAAATTGCCAAAATCAAAGCATGGGAAATGTCAAATACTGAAAATATTCAAAAAGAAAAATTATCAAAAACAGTCCTAACAACATCTTAAATGTTTTAGTTATACAAACTCACTGTGTTTTGTAAGAATAATAAGCGTAGGGAAGATACATTTTAGAAAAAAAATTGTTCATATATTTTTTAGAGATTTCTGTCTACATTTTAGCCTCTTTGGGTAAGTTTCCTTAATGCTCCACAATCCAATATCTAACACGAAAACACATTACTGCTTTGGTTCAGTTGATATAAGATGATTTTCAGTTATTTTAACAAAACTGATACCATTTTCCCACAAAACACTTGCTCTGGTTATATTGAAAATTATAAGCAACTATTGATTCAAGTTGTATTCAGCATTTGTTGATCGGCAAAACATAGACAACTAAACTTGATTCGTAGAAACAGACCTTAGCCCGACGCGACGTTTAAAAATCTAGCATTAGCATACAATCTTTGTTACTGTGTTTAAAGTATTATTTTCAATTCGATCTCTTTTCAATTATAATGAAAACAAGACAAACAAAAATAGTGTTATTGTAAAACTTATATTTGATGTTTTAATTTATTTAAAAAAAATCAAAACCCTATTTCTCATCATTCGACATTGACATCATATTTCTGACGTGCCGTAAAGCTGTAAGCCGTCGCCGCTTCCAGCGTAGAGTTGTTCATTGCCTTCCTTCCAGGCAGCAGCACTTGTACAATACCATAAACTTGCATGAAAACCCAGTCCCTAAACAAAATGAACTGTAATTACGATAAAATTAAGCAACATTAATTGAAAAATCAAAAGCATATTAAATGTAGGACTCCATGGAAAAAGCTAGCCAAAGATGGCCAACTATTTGCCGAATCATTCAAATCTCCATTTTCGTATCCGACATTTGTAACTGGCTAAAACAACAGAATCGCGGCGTAAGACAAATAAAAATGTTCGTTCCCGCAGCAAACTTTTAGCCTTAGACAATTTCTCTGGAATATAAAACGTTCTTTTCTATTAAAACAGGCTCCTTCCGTCTAATTTCGAATGCAGACCGCAAGTCTGTTCAAATATTGGACCGAGATATTAAGGTGTCTTTAAAACTTGTTATTGGTTTTTCTATTCTTATCGTAGCCGGGACTTTCTTCTTTATGTGTGTTTCCGTTCCTGTGAGGATACATGCAGAAACTTTTTTCATCTGATTACGTTTCGTAAATTATCTCGAACGTCTTACGCTAGAGTCAATTGAAATATACTGTTTTAGTGGAAACAAACTTGCAAGTGAAGCCGCTGTGAAATGGTTTTGCAGTTTCTTGGAAATTTAAAGGTATTTGAGCGTAATTATGGGCAATTAATGACAACCATAAATTTTCTATATACCTCGTATAATATTCAGAGTTATTTTGCATTGATGTTTTTCTCACATAATTTGAGGTTATTAATCTTGTTACCCAGGTTACATGAATTGAATTTACTTTTAAATAAAGATACGTCACATCCTCTCTTAGAACTTATACTTCTGGAAGTAGCCTGCAATGCACAAATATCGTGCCAACACTAAAAGAGGGCAATAGAAACAGCAAAAGGCTATTTCACTCGATTGGGAAATCAATGAAATACGTCTTACATGTAGTTTATTGTGTGCTTCCACCTACCAAATGACACAGCGTGTTACTCTGTCAATTGCTCTCCATTTTACTCTAGGGACGATATGTGTGCATAGCAGGCTTCCTCCGGAAGTATATGTTCTAAGCCTTCTGTACTGGTCGAATGAAGAAATTTAAAAGAGAAATGTCACTGTCACATGATTCCTATATGCTAGTAAAGTATCTTTGACCATACGAATTTGCGCCCTCTCGTGTTTTATTTTTGGTACTCTGGTTCTGCCAAAGCCGTAATTTATGTTTGCCCTATGATAGATTAAAAAAATTTTATTACATAAAATAAAAAAAAACATCAAAACGAAAGAGCGGTGAAGGTGGCTGTGAAAATACATCAAGGAAAAATTTAGTGAGTAACAACATCAGTAATCCCGAAGAAGATAAGTGAGATCTTATGGAAACGTCGAAAAAGTGTCTTTTCTAAGACAAACAAGAGAAACACACGAGATTCCCGAGAACAGTCAATTACGTATCTTACATCCGTTCGTTATATTGATTCATGTTTGAATCCTGCAGACGTTTCACCAAGGTCTCACTTGGCATTCCCAATGCGTTGTTACGGTGAAACGAACAGATACTTAAACTACAAATCCCATCACCACCCTTCTCAGATACAGGGAGTTTCCAACATGCTAGTTTCCAGATCCATACGACTGACCGACGACAATAACAAAACACCCGAATTAAAACAGATAACTAACGCTCTACGACAAAACGGATACACAGACCACACAATCAAAAAGGTAATAGCACAACAACACCTTGAGCCAAAACCAAATGATGACCTCACCGAAAAACCAAAAGCAGTCTTACCATACATCAAAGGGACAACGGACAGAATTGGCCGAATTCTTTGAAGGCATGAAATAGTTACAGCATACAAACCGCTCCAGACCATAGGCACAAGTTAAGGAAATCCCAAACCAAAAGTTAAACTTGAAAACCAAGCAGTATATAGTATAACTTGTGGAACGTGGGACAAGGTATACGTCGGACAAACGAACAGGAGAATTTCAGCCGGTTTAGATGAGCACAGATTAGCTGTCAAAAACAAACAGACAACATCGGCGCTGTTCCATCACTAACAACAATCGGGCCATAAAATCAATTTCGATAGTTGCAAACAGATCGCACAAAGAACTCACTACAAAACCAGACAAAGCCTAAACAAAAAAGATGACGCTCTGCACCTTTCTAACACATGGAAAACAATTATCCCATATCAAAATAAAACAGAATTAGCCACGCAAAATCCAAATCTGTCAAGTGAGACACTCGACACGGCAGCAAAGGGGGCGGAGTCAACACCGAACAATCAGGCGCGATATAACATCCGACGGAGGCAAATAAAATAAACAGCCAAGGTAGATCACCTCTTAGTTCACCCTAAAGAACGCATTGAGAATGGCAAGTAAGACCTTGGCGAAAGGTCTGCGGGATTCAAACATGAATCAATATAACGAACGGATGTATTCCCGGATAAATATTTCTTCATATTGTTTCATCCTTGAAAGCCGTCTAGTCGTAGGCTTTCACGGTTGGAATATATCTAAAATATATATATATATATATATATATATATATATATATATATATATTGTTCATTGATTCCCAGATAAACAGTTTCATTAAAAGTATTAAAGTAATACAGGCAAAGCTGTATCCAGTTGAAAGTACCTGAGCCTGTACTCTGTTCTGGTATAAATAAAAATATAACAAAAAAATAAACAAATAATTATAGAAAGATAATAGTAGCAATAGCTTTCATACTATATTCATTTAATAAAATAATACAATCATTTAATCAACATAATTAGTTAATGTTGCATTAATTTATGATAACCTTCATTTCAAAATGCATTAAATTCTCATTACATTTGTGGAAGTATAAATAGAATTAAAATTAGAATATTTAGGTTGCATATTTACGTAGGTTTCAAAAATCTGGGATGTAAGTGGTGATGGTAGAAAAATATGCTACCCACCTGTACGTGGCACATCCGTCTAGATAATCGTGGCTCTGTTGACCGGGTGGTTGCCGGAATAAACAATGTCGACTTTCTGACCAGCCGCTTATGGTAGACGAACTGGAAGGCCTTTCGGCGCTTTATTGTCCTGTGGCTGTGAAATTGGCCCCAAACGCGGAGGAATCGTTAAAGATCAACTAGATTAGAATAAAGAGCGCAGGGAGAAACTACTGTATTAAAGATCTATTACGATATCTTTAATACACTCAATCTTAAAACTATAGACATTATTGCTCGTGACTTACGGTAACCAAGCACTATCAGGAGAGGAGAGGTACTCTGATGACTAGGGGCGTCTTAGGTCCTGATTAATAAGTAAAAGAGAAAATTCCGACAACAACAAAAGTTAAGTCTATGGGTATAGGTACGTGGAATGTCAAAACTATGTTTCAGTCAGCCACATCCACATTTTCTATACATAAGACGGACAAATTGAACATTGATATTTTAGGGATTAACGAGATGAAATGGCCAAAGGCAGAGTGCAAAAACACCTTATATTTTTACTCAAGAGGTCAATTTGGTGTTGGCATAGTTGTCAACAGGAGACTAACCGCATCAGTTCTCAATTTCCCTGCAATAACACCAACGAATTTCAATGCTACAGAAACTTACGCCTCCACGGCCGATAAAAGTGAGAATGAAATAAAAGAGTTTTACCAGACAGAGATGGCAATGAAAACAAATCCTATTCTGAAATCTACAACATTGGAAGAATATTTTTCAAATTTTGTCAGTTTTAATCTTAACCAAAACTTGCTGCCATTAGGGGTGCTTTAGTGGTGAGAATAAAGTAGTAATTTTGTCAGTTCAGCTAGCTTAACCATTAGACTAGCAGAATCGCTGACATTAGGGTTGATTAGCGATGAAAAATTTTTAAAATGGTAAAATTAGTGAAAAATAGGGAAAAACTATGGCATGAGTAAAACTGGATATCGCTCGTTTGGCCCCGCCAAATTTAGACAATATTGATAATTTGTTGTCGTGGTTGTCAAATAAATATGGCCGTGACTATTTCCCTTTACTTTTCAACTGGTAAATTTGCTATTCTTGTAGTTCACTGCTAAAAAAACTAGCAGGATACATGACTGCTATAAAAAGCTGTTTTACAAAATAGATAGAATTCGAACAAATCACATTTTTTTGGAAAAATTCATATTTTTCGAGAAATATCAGAAATATAGAAAAATAGCATGACATCTACCTCGTAAAAAATTTATTTCAAAACTTTTTCTGGAAAGTTTAGAGAAGCAAAGTTATACCGAAAATACAAGAAAAAAGATATTTCGAAAAAAATCTCAACAACTTTCTGACCACACTTATTATACTTATTTCCTAAAACCCATTTATGCAAAAACAGTTTTAGTCCTGTAAGCTCAAAATTACCAAATCGGAAAAATAAAGTTTTATATCTATATATGACATTGTTATACATTTTTGTTGGGTTCAATTAGAGATCTTTACAATCAATATAAACGTCTTTATTCGTTCAAAATAAATCACAATACTTACGACTTATCAACTCCGATAACTAATACCGAGCAGGTAATCGCAGCAATACTATCGATTCATCTCAACTTCAGTCATCATTTGCTGATACCTTCATAGCCTTGTAGACGTTTCCCTGACCATTCTGATATGGTAAACGTATATAATTTCTAATTCCGGAATGAAATCTAATTCGTGTTAATCATCACCGTATTTTCGAGAATCCCGTTTTTGAAAGTCTTGTTTATTTGACTGGTTTTTATAGTATATTAATTCACATGTTTTGTTTTTATTTAAGATCATTAATATATAGAAATTTTCTTAATTTTGGCAGCGTAAAATGTAATGGTTTAACAATATTCATGCATTAGCGGATATGTAGTTGAACTTTATAGCTTTTATTTGCCAAAAGTTTTTTGTTTTCTGGTAATATTTAAAAATTTATATTAGTTATTTCCAAGTATAACCTAATTAAGTTAGCGTAATCCTCAGAAATTAAATAACAGAATTAGATAATTTCAAAACCTATATTTATTTATATTTTCCGAATATCTTGTTCAATTAACTTTCCTTAGAAGTTCATCAACTTCAAGGTTTTCCGAGTTTCATTTCATATTTTACTCACCTTGTTAGCTTTATTCATAGCGCTCATGAATATGATATTTCCTGGAAAAAGTGTACGCGGGAAAAACTTACTCATACGACAACCGAGAATGAAAAATTTAAGAAACAATTTCATTTCTTGAATACAGGTGAGCATTACGACTCAACAATAAATTGAATTTGGATATGAAATGTATTCTAATGATATAGCGAATTACTGCATTCCAAGAGACATTGTTGATGCAATAACAGTTATTATTACATGATTTGTGTTTCCGAGAATTTGTCTTTCGAAAATAACTACTTTTTTGATATGCATGAGAACTATATAAAATGAAAATGGTTTGGAACTTATTAAGTACGTTTCTTTAAATGCACTTTATGTCATTAGTTACAGACTTAGATTCCGTTGTGTCCAAGTTGCGAATAAGAATTGTATATCCTTTCTAATCTACATGCCATTTTAGGACCATTCTATAAATATTTTAAAAATAAGTCTAGATCATTTGTTCTATATTGCTAGTTTCGTGCCAGTCTATTATTAAAAACTATTTGTGCTGATGATATAGAATATGGCAATGAGTGACTGAGCATTTACAATTGGTGTACCATATTTAGATTGGGATTTCGAATTCCTGGGTTAAAGTTATGGTTTGTGTCTTGTTGAAGTTAAAATTGTGAACATTCCGCTGTTATTTTTTAAGTATTGGGTTTTGGACTACAGAAGTATAAAGTCATCCATGGAAAGACACTATAAATTAGAAAATAATATAATATTCCTAATAAACCATAATCGAGAAGAAAATATACTAGTGAATCTGAATGTGAATGAACGGGGTTTTCAAACATAAATAGATCTACACATAAATTTGTACCGAAAATAGACACCTAAAATTAGAAGCAGATCATGAAATTATGATAGAAGAAAAAGGAATGAGGATACAATACGCTAGAGTATACAGGTTTTCAGAGTATGGAAGTGACATTAGTTTGTTAAAATCTAAAACAGGAAATAATAAACACAAACGTAAATGAATACATAATGATGAAATATTAATAGAAATTGGAACAAAAGTGCAAGTTCACGTTAGAAATAGTGATCACAACAATTAGTTCCACAGGAAAGTAGGCATGAAACAACAGAAACTCTCAAGGCATAAACCATGCAGCAAATAGAATATAAAAACCTTATGAGGAAAACTCGATACAATAAACTGCAAGAACCGGATGATAAAAAACAACAGCTATATCATAGATAATTAAATTATTTAGAGGATGACAACAGGTTTAAATTCAAAACAAAATTTTTGGAAAACCATAAACGCCGAAGGAACAAAAAATGGAAGCACAGATTGGCGTGCCCAGGACACAGAAGCGATTTTTGCAGAGCTAAAAAGAAATTGACCAGGTATATTCCTTTAAATCCTCACAGAGATCTTCAGAAAATTCACAAAAAAATTGGAAATAAAGATGTTTTTAACAATTCCGCCGCTTTAATTGTTAAAAACAGTGGCAGAAGCTAGAAGGTGAGCCAATGTCTGTACATAAATATTAGTACTTGCCAACACAATATTGTTTTCCAACTGTCTGGATTAAGGAGACATCTGAGACAGGTGCTGGAACCTCTTATATCAATGAATTGTTGTTAAAAGTACAAACCTTTATATTTTCAAATAGTCCAATATATAAAGGAATGGGCATCACTACCTATAAATTTAACGGCCATTAAAGAGTTTTTGGGGTATATGTACTTGGTGGGGTGGACTAACAGCTCTAGTCTGAATGCAGAGAAACTTTAGGATAAAAATAATTTTAGATTTCTGAAGAACGCTTTTTGTTTCTTATGGCAATTTGCATACAAGAACTTAATGAAAACATACCTGTGTCTTGAGTTCTTCATACGTCTGGGAAAATTTGATATGGACCAGAAAATAGGCGCTATAATTACTACATCAATTGTTTTGTTACTACAGACTCATGAGTACCTTTCGTTAGAAAGTAATACGTTGCAACCAGCTCATAAAATTGTCCTTAAACAGTTAACATGCACCTCAATCTTTATTATGAAGCATCAGTGCAATAGCTATATTGTAATTCGGTTTTTTAGTATTAGTGGGTAAAAGGAAATAGATCGTCTGGTGTGAGAAATTGTCCTTCGCTCGGTTTTGGGTCAACATAAAAGGAGTCTTGCTGAAGAGTCATGAGAGTCAACATATGTTTAATTTTGAGGGTGACGTCATGAGGTTAGGCGGTTAGCGTTTTAAAATGCGATACAGGTTCTGAATTAATCACATAATTTATTCTAGTACTTAACAAATTGTTTAAGTTGTTGACGTGTCAGGCGTTTTGGAGAAAATTGGTATGATTCACAATTTAAAGATTTACTAGAATATCCTGTTGACAAATGAAATGGTTGCAAATTTTACTTATCATGTTTAGCCTATGCTATAGCCTCTATGAAACCCGTTCAACAAGGAAAAGTCCAAAAATCAGCGTACAGTGACAGGTTACACAAATTTTATCGAAGCCTTGTTTCATTCCGCATCAAATTGTTTGGGTTGGTGTCAATATTTTATGTCAACCTTTTCAAGGTGATTGTTTGCGAATGACACGGTTAATTATTTTGTCCATGGGTTTTCTCTCCTCCAAATTTTTTCCTGTAACAGATAAGTATTTAAAAAATTGTATATGTAGAACAAAGTGTAGTAAGGCAATTTCGTAAAATTGCCCGGATTACTGGTTGTCTGTACAGAGATTCTTCCTCACAGTTTTTCTGAGAGAAAGAGATGTCTATAAAATGATCAACCAGTATTCCTGTATATAAGTAATGTATTGTATATTGTGTAATACTTATCTGTGTATGGAGACGTTTCAACTCCGAGTCTGGAGTCGTTGTCAATCGTTTAGTGTTGTTTTCGAGCTTTTTTCTAAAAAATTTTCGCTTTGATTTTGAATTTATTGTTTGTCAAAAAATTTGACACTGACAATTTGTCAGTGTCAAATTTTTTGACAAACAATAAATTCAAAATCAAAGCGAAAATTTTTAGAAAAAAGCCTCGAAAACAACACTAAACGATTGACAACGACTCCAGACTCGGAGTTGAAACGTCTCCATACACAGATAAGTATTACACAATATACAATACATTACTTATATACACTGGTTGATCATTTTATAGACATCTCTTTCTCTCAGAAAAACTGTGAGGAAGAATCTCTGTACAGACAACCAGTAATCCGGGCAATTTTACGAATTGCCTTACTACACTTTGTTCTACATATACAATTTTAAATACTTATCTGTTACAGGAAAAAATTTGGAGGAGAGAAAACCCATGAATGACAAAATAATTCAAGACCTCCTCAACAATCTTTTCGAAATTACTTACGGTTAATTATGTTGATGCAATCACACTCAAGTATGACTAACTAACTAATTTACAACAATGTCTATTTTTCACCATTTTAAACAATCATTAAGTTTTATATGCTGTTTCCTTCTTTTAATATTTTTCTTTTGCAATTTCTTAATTACAGATAAGTAATTATAACATTTTTAAGTGCTAAAATTTTCTTTATTAGTTTGACATAGGTACATACTTCTAACTGATGAGCATTTGTAGTTTGAAAGCATTTTACTATTCTGATTGAATTTTTGTAATTATCTTTGTGACATTGTATATAATAAAAAGTTGTTAGAGAAACTTTCAGGACGTAAAAGTTTATTTTTAATATCAGCTGTTTTATGACGTCGCTTTTGAGCCACTACTACTACTATTATCCTATTAAGATGGGATTTGTGATTTGTAATCATTACCAAAATATTTGAATTTATCTAAAAATTAGTTTTCTTGAAGATTTAAAAAAAGTTTCTTTGATATGGAGGTAACCTAGGACAGTTTCTAAAGTGAGGTGGGACCTATAATATACCTTATACCTATAAGGAATACATAGAATTTTAGTTTTTGATCAACTTTTATGTTTCTGTGTAACTAGTGGAAGCCACCTGTCTTATCTATAGCTGCCGGTATGCTCTTATATCAGGATTAGGTTAAGTTAAGGTGGTAAAGGTGTCATTTTATAAATCTTACTTCAGTAGGTAAGTTTCTGATATTTTTGTTTAGGTGACAATTACTAGAAGGTTAAAGCGACTCCAGTAATTTAAGGGTAACCCCATTACCAAGTTTCCAAGACAAGTATTTCCAAAATGTGACTTAATTTAAGTCTTACAGACTTTAAATTTAATTTTAGGAATTCCTTTCATATAATATGTTAAATTAGTAACTTTCTGGAGATGATCACTGGATAGTAATGAAATTACGTTCGTGAACCAAGTCAGATTGGACAGCACCAAGTGACTGAATTGGGCAATGATACAAGTGAGTCAGAAACACGCGATATAAGCTAGTGCCCTTCACAAAAGAATAGGGTGATTAGGCATTCAACTTTATCTATAAAGAACTTCGATCATAGTAATGGTTAAGTACATATATATATAATATTTGTGAAAATATATCAGCATGTACGTGGTCAATAGGAACGAGATGCACCAGACTAATTGACCCAAAGCTTGTCCTCGGCTGAAGTATTAAATATTGATTAAAATAATTCTTTCCCAGTTAATGATCTTTCCTAATAACCGTCCAAAATAACGACTAGTTGTCCCTTGAGTTATTCGAAGTTGATGACATTGCAAAATTCCACAAAAACATATTGGGAGGAATGGGGTTGCCCAAATCTCAGACTACGATGTTACAAGAACTTTTTTAAAAACCGTCCACTTTAGCATGAAAAAATCTAAAAATAGTTCTCACAGGTCAAAGTTTCTTTAGAAGATTTGTGTTCATGTAAGTAATCGTCAAGCGGTTGCTCTCTCAGCAAATGTTACAAATACATCACCTTGCCTAGAAGAGATGGTGAAAGACCAAATAATGGCATAGGGTTGTTCAAAAAGCCATGGGTAAATATAATATATTTCAGTCACTAGGTCATACTGGTGTTTCAAAACGAAACTCATCCATTTTATTGTTTAACATGTATAAAAATGCGATAATATTTTTGCATAATATATGACATGTACTAATGCAATAAAAATAAAATAAAATCTAAAAATTTCGTCAAGAAGAGTGATTCACGAGATACTATACATCGCACATGTTGGCTCTAGTAGGGTTGCTGTTAACTCTTGTCATTTTGTTCAAAGACTTTTAACTATAAGTAGCAATAAACAGTTTCGCAATTTTAAGTATAGTGAAGAACTCATTTTTTGTCTATATCATTTGAAACATAACAGAAAGAAAATATTAAATATCAATGTTGTCTTGTATGTTATGTGCAAATCAAATCTATGACAGTTGGTTCGAATGTTAAGCAAAAAACAAAAGCAAATATAAAACCACTTTTTCAGCAGCAATGGCCAATTATGAGGTGAATTATTTGACCAGAAGTCACTACAAGACATTGTTACTTTTTCTTTAAGTATATAGCTAACAATTGTGAGTTTGAGGTTAATTCAGGGTCTTTTGACGACATATGCTCCACTTTTCAATTAATTTCTTGAAAACAATAATATCTACTGATAAATATAATCTTGTCAAGAATAGCCAACGTAATTCAATTACTATGTAATTAATTTAAATTATTCTATTTCTTTTTTGTTTCTTATAGCTGAAATGAGAGAGAATAAAGAAGTTATGTACCCAGTAAAATATCACTTTAAAAGTTTATGTTTTCATTTAAACTAGTGGAGACCTGAGTGTTTCAGCTAAACTCTTTTACTGCAGAACAGTTAACAATTTGATGGAGAATCTCAGCCATGTCTGCTGTAGTGTAATTTTGGTTAATGTTATCTTGCGCAAATGTCTAAACATTTTATCCTATATTTAGTGTTAGGTATATTTATCGGAAAACATCAAACTTCTAATACAGTACTTAAATTAACTATTAATAGAAATACAGTTGTGTGGCTTGTAATAGACCTATAACAAGCACATGACAAAATAAATTTAAAAGGTTTTCGAAAGTTGCAATATATCAAACGGTATTAGGGGCATTTTCATAAAATTTTCGGGATTACTGGTTGTCTATTACAGTCAGTTTTCACCATCTATAGTTCAGTAATCTAAATTAAAGTATAACACCTTGACCAACCAGTTGAATAATATCGGTACTAAAACAAATTTTAGGATCCGTCGATTTCATTGATAACATTGGTGAATATATTCATAAAATAATTAAAATACGTGAGCTTTATTAAAAAAAAACTATTGGTTCAACAAGAAGCTTTATATAAATAGGTAAAAAATCCTAATATACAAATATATTTTGATAGAATACAGAATAAATGTTACAACAATATTAAAGTGATAATAGGAACATACAAATAGGTACGTAGGTACATAGTATTAAATATTACATTGAATATCTTAAAAGAAAAACAATTTAATAATACAAAAAGTTCTACAAAATACTGTAGAGAGATGTTAATTTTACATATTTAACCAGTTCAGACTAAAATATTGATACTCTCTTCGAGGTGTCATTCTTTTGTACGCAAGACAATATATATAATATATATTGTCTCTGGTTAGGGAACCTTCATCAGTTGTGCTTCCCACAATTGAATGTCGTCTCGAACACTTCTTTATGTATCGTTAAATGTGAACACGCGAGAGTAAAGACCGACATCTAGGATTTTCGGGGAAACTAGCACATAGAGGTTCCGAATCTGGAGCCGTTCCATGTAATTGCTGTTACCCGTAACTCCTAGGTTAGAATGTCACTGTGCAATTTTCAGATTAACTTCACCTCTCAGAGATACTGAATATTCTTTTCGAGTTGTCATTATTTTGTACGCAAGACAATATATATAAGATATATTGTTTCTGGTTAGGGGACTCTCATTAGTTGCGCTTCCCACAATTGAATGTCCTCTAGTTACCCCGAAATTCCTAGATGTCGTTCTTTACATCTCGCGTCTTCAAATTTTACAATATGTATCAAATGCATAAAGAAGTGTTCATGAGGACATTCAATTGTGGGAAGCGCAACTAACGAAGGTTCCCTAACCAGAAACCTTACCTATTATATATATTGTCTACCGTATAAAAGAATGACACCTCGAAGAGAGTATTCAATATCTCTGACAGGTGAAGATACCCTGAAAATTTCACCGTGATTTTCTAAAGTAGGAGTTACGGATAAGAGCAATTTTATGGAACAGCTACAGATTCGGAACCTTTATGTCCTAGTTTCCCCGAAAATCCTAGATGTCGGTCTTTACATCTCGCGTTTTAAAATGTTGATAATGGTTTCAACTCAGTTTAAATTACACCATTGTGAAAGAATGATTTCATTGTCTTGCATAATTTTCTTACATAAAAATTTATCTGTTTTCTTGTTGAATAATTATTATGAATGCCATTATTATAGGTAAAAAATTGATCCAAATATGTAGGATCATTGTGACGCTTTGAAGATTAATATCATAGTTAAATAAAAAATGCCGTCTTAAATAGACGAAATCTCGTGAGCATTTAACATTAACTTGATTGGAGTTTGTCTGTTACATTTTAATATGAAACGCATTGCCCTGTTTTGCAGTTTTGTAATGCACCCATTTTATATGAGTCAAATAGCGTTAATAAACTTCTGCAATGTTCAAAATATGGTCGGAGAATGGTTTTATACACTAAAATAACTTTAATGTCACATTTTTTCGTAGCTTGCTAAAACGTATAATGTGTGAGATATTAAAATTGCTTTTCATATTTAGACAATTATCAACTAATATTCCTAAGTATTTTAATTCTTTGACAATTTGAATCCTTTCCTCAAAAATAATTATGTCAATAGTTGTTCAATAATCTGGCTATGTTTATATTATGTATTTATAATCATCGCTGTTGTTTTGAGAAAATTTAATTTAAGGAAATTGTTGTTGAAATAGAGATGTATTAAAAAGACAATTAATTATTCATTTTTTCTATAGCTCTAATTAGGTTCTCATCTGTAACTAGAATCATAGTGTCATCTGCAAAAATATTATATATTCAAATTTTTCTATAAACTTAATATCAATCAGTTAAAAAATGAATATAAGAACACCCAACACACTACCCTGGGGTACATCAAACTCACTCACTTTAGTAGTCGATTTAAAATTATTTATCTCAGTACATTGTAATCTGGGGATTTCTCAGATATCTTTCGAACCAAAGTAATGCTGTACATGCTATAGGATAGTAGGCAAGTTTCTGTATTAATATTTGAATATTTTTCAGGTCTAAAAAAACCTACTATTGCATATTTGTTTTTATCCATATGATAGTTCCAGTTTGTTAGCGTTAATTACAAAACATTTACACAAGTGTGTTTTTTTTCTAAATGTTGATTGACATTCCATTACCAGTTTACTATTTTCCAAATATTGTGACAAATGCTGATATACAGAAATTACCAGAATTTTTTCCAACTGAGGCAGAGTATTAATTGATCTGAAATTTGTGGCTTCATAGGAGTTATTTATTTTGGGGATTGGTTCAACTGCACTCATTTTTAAAATTTTGCGAAAACTAACTAGTTCTTATAGATGTATTTATAAAATTCAAAAATAAGTGTCCGAGTACCTTTTTTTATTGCTATTTGATGGTGGAAGCCATTACTTTGTGATATACTATCATTATGATTGTAGAAAAACGAATTACTTTGTTTTATATCACTAATTTATTTATTTTTTAATAAATAAACATAAAAACCGTGACTAGTTTCGACAATACTATGTAATTTTAAAACGGAAACAAATTCATGAATGACGACAAAACATTTTAAAACAGACCGAAAGGGTCTTGTCTACAACAGTAGGTATGTGTTAAATTCTCGGAAGGATTACATAAATATGGCATTTTTGTGTATAAGATTATTGCATAGAAACAAACTGTTAAACTAATTATGAAAATTTAAATATATCATTTTTGATTATTAGTTATTAAAAATTTCAAATAGGTTGCTATTTTTAAAATCTACCTGCTCGTTAAGTAGTAAATTGCAAGAAACGGAATTATTATGGCTTTTGTAAATTTATATGTTCTCAAGTTTTCAATAAATGGCTTAAAATTGTTATAGTGAATGATCTTTGTTTCTTGTAATTTAGGAAATGTATGCCCTGTAGTAAGAAAATGATTTGCAAATGTTGAATCAGTTTTATTTATTCTAAAGGAACGTAAGTGTTCAAGATATCGAATATTGAAATTTCTACAGGTCATACCAAGGTAAAAGCTATTGCACTCTGAACATTTTAGTTTGTATACGCCAGATTTTAAGAACTTATCTTTGGCGTTAAAAATATGATTTGACAATTTTGATTGGGATCTAAAACTAACTTTAATATTATGCTTTGACAAAAGTTTCGCTATTCTCTCACTTGTGGTTCCAAAATAAGGAAGGCTAACGTATTTAAATTGAACATTGTTATCTTTGATTTTTGGATAGATTAAATTTTGCGCAATTTGACTTTCTTTCCGGGAAATAAGTTTATTAATTAACTTATGGTTATAGCCGTTATTAATGGCTATGGTCTTTATGATATTCAGTTCGTTCTTTAGGTCGGGTTTGGAAAGGGGTAATGTAAGAGCTCTATGTATCATCGATTTGTATGCTGCTAGTTTGTGTGAGTGTGGACTAAAAGATGAATTTGGTATAGTGGTGTCTGTAAATGTTGGCTTTCTGAATACATTGAACGTGATTTTATTATGTTTATTGGTGAGGGTGAGAACTAGATAATGGAGAGATGAGTTACTTTCAGTTTCCAGAGTAAACTTGATGTTACGATGTACATTATAAAGGAATGATAGGAAAGTGTTAAGTTGTCTCTTTGTGGCTGTAAAGTAAGCTAAAATGTCGTCGACATACCTATACCAGAAAAAAATATGGTTTTTGCTAAGCTCAGAGCACATTATGTTTTTTTTTTAAATGAGACATGAAAATATCAGCCAGTAATGGGCTAAGAGGTGAACCCATTGCCAAACCTGATTTTTGCTCATACAATTTATTATTGAATGTACAATAATTTTGGCTCAGGCACAATTCAAAGGCATTTTTCATGTCTTTTTGTACTATGGGGTTGAGTCTGGAGTTATTAAGGATGTCGGATATTAAGGATAGACATTTTATGGGTGGAATACTCGGAAACATGTTTGATACGTCAAATGATACTAGAATACCATTCCCAGAGATATTATGATTTTGAATTGATTTTGTAAGTTCTATAGAATTACTTATAGCAAACTGTGGTTAAAAATTAGTTAGGCGTCTGAACTGTGAGTTTAATTTCATTGCTAGGTTTTTAATAGGTGTATTTATAAAAGAGACTACAGGACGAATTAGAGCATTGTCTTTGTGATTTTTGATGAGTCCATAAAGTTTAGGGGGTGAGGGATTTTTGATAGTTAATCTATGTTTCTTGTAATTATTGATAAAGGACGGATTATCGTTTAAAAAGGATTTTATTTTCTTTTGAATGTCGTTTGTTGGGTCTTAAAGTGGACATCTTATCTTGATAGTCTTTTGTGGGAATGATAACTATTGCATTTGACTTATCGGCTTTGGTAACGGTGAGATTATTGTCTTTAATTTTCTTTTGAACTGATTTTAATAATGATCTGTTAGTATTGCTCTGTGGTATTTTAGCGGGAGTTATAGATTTTAGGATTTTAAATTTGGTGTGATTGGAGTTATTAGTGTTTTTTAGAGCATATTCTACTTCTGATACGACAGTTTCAGCATAGGATTTGGTACACCCTTTTTTGATACCAAATCCTATGCTGAAACTGTCGTATCAGAAGTAGAATATGCTCTAAAAAACACTAATAACTCCAATAACACCAAAAATAAAATCCTAGAATCTATAACTCCCGCTAAAATACCATAGAGCAATACTAACAGATCATTATTAAAATCAGTTCAAAAGAAAATTAAAGACAATAATATCACCATTACCAAAGCTGATAAGTCAAATGCAATAGTTATCATTCCCACAAAAGACTATCAAGATAAGATGTCCACTTTCATAGAATCAGACCTTAAAGAAATTAAAAAAGACCCAACAAACGACATTCAAAAGAAAATAAAATCCTTTTTAAATGATAATCCGTCCTTTATCAATAATTACGAGAAACATAGATAAACTATCAAAAATCCCTCACCCCCTAAACTTTATGGACTCATCAAAAATCACAAAGACAATGCTCCAATTCGTCCTGTAGTCTCTTTTATAAATACACCTGTTAGAAACCTAACAATGAAATTAAACTCACAGTTCAGACGCCTAACTAATTTTAAACCACAGTTTGCTATAAGTAATTCTATAGAACTTACAAAATCAATTCAAAAACATAATATCTCTGGGAATGGTATTATAGTGTCATTTGACGTATCGAACATGTTTCCGAGAATTCCACCCAAAGAATGTCTATCCTTAATATCCGACATCCTTAATAACTCCAGACTCAACCCCATAGTACAAATGGACTTGAAAAATGCCTTTGAATTGTGTCTGAGCCAAAACTATTGTACATTCAATAATAAATTGTATGAGCAAAAATCCGGTTTGGCAATGGGTTCACCTCTTAGCCCATTACTGGCTGATATTTTCATGTCTCATTTAGAAAAAAAAATAATGTACTCTGAGCTTAGCAAAAAACATATTTTATTCTGGTATAGGTATGTCGACGACATTTTAGCTTACTTTACAGGCACAAATGTACATCGTAACATCAAGTTTACTCTGGAAACTGAAAGTAACTCATCTATCCATTATCTAGATCTCACCCTCACCAATAAACATAATAAAATCACGTTCAATGTATTCAGAAAGGCAACATTTACAGACACTACTATACCATATTCATCTTTTAGTGCACACTCACACAAGCTAGCAGCATACAAATCCATGATACATAGAGCTCTTACATTACCCCTTTCCAAAACCGACCTAAAGAACGAACTGGATATCATAAAGACCATAGCCATTAATAACGGCTATAACCATAAGTTAATTAATAAACTTATGTCCCGGAAAGAAAGTCAAATTGCGCAAAATTTAATCTATCCAAAAATCAAAGATAACAATGTTCAATTTAAATACGTTAGCCTTACTTATTTTGGAACCACAAGTGAGAGAATAGCGAAACTTTTGTCAAAGCATAATATTAAAGTTAGTTTTATATCCCAATCAAAATTGTCAAATCATATTTTTAACGCCAAAGATAAAATAAGTGATAAGTTCTTAAAATCTGGAGTATACAAACTAAAATGTTCAGAGTGCAATAGCTATTACCTTGGTATGACCTGTAGAAATTTCAATATTCGATATCTTGAACACTTACGTTCCTTTAGATTAAATAAAACTCATTCAACATTTGCAAATCATTTTCTTACAACAGGGCATACATTTCCTAAATTACAAGAAACAGAGATCATTCACTATAACAATTTTAAGCCATTTATTGAAACACTTGAGAACATATAAATTTACAAAAGCCATAATAATTCCGTTTCTTGCAATTTACTACTTAACGAGCAGGTAGATTTTAAAAATAGCATCCTATTTGAAATTTTTAATAACTAATAATCAAAAATTATATTTTTAAATTTTCTTAATTAGTTTACCACTTTGTTCCTATGCAATATTCTTATACACAAAAATGCCATATTTATGTAATCCTTCCGATAATTTAACACATACCTACTGTTGTAGACAAGACCCTTTCGGTTTGTTTCAAAATGTTTTGTCGTCATTCATGAGTTTGTTTCCGTTTTAAAATGACATAGTATTGTCGAAACTAGTCAAGGTTTTTATGTTTATTTATTAAAAAATAAATAAATTAGTGATATAAAACAAAGTAATTCGTTTTTCTACAATCATTTTTTTATTGCATTTGAATTTGCAAAATCCGAGTTACATTTATTATCTAGCGTATTTATTATTTTCCGTAGATCACAGAATGTTAATAATGAAAACACCTTTAGCTGAGATTTAACTATGTTTAAGTTTTGATTTTCTTATTTCTTTCACAATTTCTAAAACATATTAAATAGTTCAGTTTTCTCCTCATCGGCAATTGCAGACACAGCTGTGTTGTTTATTTTAAAAATAATTTTTTCGGACATGAAATCATTACATTTAATTAACTTTTTCAAGGCTTGCCGTAGTTTTTCCGAATCCCCTGAATTATTAATAGTTTTATTTTTATGGACATTATATTTTTTTGTTTAAGCATATTTAGAGTTTGATTTCTACAAGCTTTGTAAAAATTCCAATTTAATTCACGGACATTCTTATTTGATCCATTTTAAAATATTTAAAAAAATTATATGTATCTCTAGCCAACATTTTTACTTCATAGTCCTATCAAAGAAGTTCGTTACTTTTTACAATATACTTTTTAGAGGTGCAACTTTATCTACTTCACTGTAATGTTTAGAGAATTTCTAATGTAATTTTTGGAATGTGTTGAACAGCACATAATATATGTTGCCTGTTACAAAGAGCAAAATCAACTAAATTGCTGTTATGCTTAGTTATTCTAGTACGTTCGGAAATAAGTTGCTTCACACCAATTGTAGAAATAAAAGCTTGAAACTGTTTTACATACCTGTCTGAAGCCTTCAGATAGTAAAGATTAAAGTCTTCAAGCACAACACGTACACTTATGATTAAAATACAATACTGCCAAATCTTCATTATAAATACTATAATAATTAGAACTTGGTAATCGATATAAACAACCTAAAAACATATTTCATTTCGAAGTCTTATTTTAATTAACATACACCATTTCCTTTTGAGTATTCTTCAAAAGCTTATATGTACAGTCATTTTGAATAAACATTACTAGTCCCACAGTGTGTCTACTTGAAGAATCACGACTGACAGGCTGATATCCATCAATTGCAATTTCAGAATGTTCTTTTTACACCTATATTAACAACAATTTTGTCCATTTTTTTACGTGTAGAATCCTCTTTAGCCCTATCAATATTACTATTAGCTTTTGATTCTTGTATATTGGTGACAATTGTATTACTTGACCTATTTATTCTCTCCTCAATTTACATAGCAATCGAAAAATCACTAATTGTAGTTTGGTCTCTCTTTTCATTTATTTCTTTTTCTAGTTTGAAACTGTATTCCATTTTTTTTTGTTTCCCTCATGTAACTTCCTGTTTTCCTCATTAATCTCATTTAACTGATTAAATCTGGCATTTTTTGAAACAGTTTTTACAATCAGAACAAAAAAATAACAAAGTACGTTTTCTCAACTGCATCACTTTCACTTCAGAAGTTGACTTGCTATCACGAGCAAGCTATCGCGTACAAGGCTTTACTGCAGAAAATGTTTTTTAACATATTGAAACCTGCATTACAAAAGACTAATTTTAACACCAATAAAATATTTAATGTAAAAGAAACAGGCATTACCCTGAAGGGGAAAGCTAAGAAAGCAGTTCACAAATTGTCGTCTGCTGAAAGGGGAGCATTTATAACTACAGTGACTTGTATGTCAGCTTCAGGTCAATTCATTCCTCCATCAATGAGGTTTCCAAGAAAAAATTTGAAAGCGGAACTACTTATTGAGCACCTGCAGGCACCATTCTGTCTGAGTTGTTCACAAAACGGGTGAGACATTTTGTGTCTATAGTAAAACCGTCAAAAGATTACCATTATTTGCTGGTGTTAGATGGTCATTACAGCCACACCAGAAATTTTGACGTGATTGATATTGCAAGTGACAATGGCCTGTCTTTAATCTTCTTACCTCCTCATTCAACTGATCGTATATACAGGACCGGTCGTTACTCGCTACTAACTTGGCGAAATGTAAAGCATGTAAAATTGATTCGGCTGTAAATAAAAATAATAAAATATGTCCTGCCAATGAAAACATTTTCTTTGACTCACCAAACGATCCTCTTTCAACCAATGCAAATGCACGGCATCTGTGGTAAATTAGTTTCCCGTTCCTTTGAATTCCACAAAACCAAAAACACCATTTGCATCACCCTGGTTAAGCAATTCTTCATCTCCATTTATAGTCCCAAGTACATACAACCTATTACAGTGCTGAGTCACCTTCAACGTCAGCTAGGCGAGGTAAATCCTTAGTAGTCCCGGCTTCACCTCATAAACAAGAAATAATAGATGCAGAAAATAAAAAAAAAGTAGGAAAAAAGAGCTAGAAATGTAACAAAATGTGACAGGAAACCACAAAAAGCAAAGTAAGAATCCATCTTCTGACGAGGACACGTCTCATGATGATTCATGAATGGCCAGTTTGTCATACAATTTTTTCTTACGATTAAAAGGGAGAGAAATGGATAAGGTGCACAAATTGTCTCCAATGGGTGCGCGAGGATTGTGTTGAAAATCCATGCGATTTGTTTTGAGAATTAAAACTACTTCGCATGATACAAAATTCTTAGAAAAATCCCCAACTAAACCAATAATTAATAAAAGTCTGATTAGTTATTATAATAATGATTACTAATAATTGTTAGAAATACAATTTAGATTTACGTACTGATTATTGTGATCTCAATATCGTCCCCGTGAGCTGTAATTAGGAGCCACAAAAGAAAACTTTTATTAAAGCTATTTTTGTAGACAAAGTTTTACTAAAAAAAAAATTTATCTAAACTTTGATGATTTAATTCTAATCGTGATAAATTTTTTTCAATTTTTATTTTTTATAAAAAGGGGCCGTTATTTGACCACCGTACCTTACAATATTTAAATAGACCATTTTACTATGTTAAATCGGTAAATACGAAGATCACGAGCTATTCACACACATGCATTAGCACATATATGCAACAGCATATTTGGTCGAAATTTATGTGCTAAAGATTAAACTAAAGGCAGTAAATTACCTGAGACATTTAACTTGACATTTTCGCCCCTAAATTCCTTTTCCTTTTCCTCTTGTATTCAGTGTTGCTATTAATGTAATAGCAATATTTCTTCGATCCACTTTGCTGAAGAAAGAAGTGTGTCTTAAGTAATAGATATGAATAATTTGAAAGATTATTGGTTTGGATAGCTTCAGTCAGCGACGCCGTAGATTGGTTGCCGGCAATGCGTAGTGGCAGTGCCTCAAGACGAGGTATCTAAATGTTTTTAATTTGGACGCTGGGCTCGTTATTTATATTCTCTTTGGAGATCTCGATGAATTTTCTTATATAGCAGTGTTCTTCCTATTAAATTGCACTTGCCTGGTCCCAGTTGATGTTATTGATGGTGTTAGGTCCATGAGTGATAAGCTAATACAGAGTTTATTAGCACGTCGCTTTGGGTAGCTATGCAGCTCTACATAACTCTGGTGTCCAGAGTTCGCTTAGTCTCTCCAATTCGGCTTTGTTTTTGTGATCATGCTCGTCAAGGTAAGCGGTATATGTAGCCTTCCTGTAGACTATTGTTTCGCTTCCGGTCCTAGTCCTCTGACACTTCACATCAAGGAATGGTAGGCACCTACTCTATAATCTTATCTAGTGTTGAGTTTTGATAATTATTTTCAACTTTTGTGTTCTACATGGAAGTCGGTTAATAATATTTTTTTTAAGTATTTTACTTTGAACTTTTTAGTTTTTTGGAAGTGTAGTTCTCAAAAAATTGATTCGAAATGTGAAATTTTCAATAAAAAATAATAAACAATTTATTTTATATATCAATATAATTCCCCATATAACTAATAAAGCCATAAGGTTATATGAGATAAAGTAATATAGTCGTTCTTATAGGTTCATATGTTCCGCGCAGCTTTGTTAAGTTTTTCATTCAAAAGAACCTTCTTTTGACAATAATAAACAGAATAAAAACGGAATTGTCATCGCCAAGGTAAATAGGGTTTTTATTTAAATATATTTATATAGAAAGCTTAAAATAATTATTATTAATAACGCTTTTATCACTATACAATACAGTTGCGTTTGCCATACAAAACTCCCTGTGTATAATAGCACCAAGAACCAAACGGTTTAGAACTTGACATGTGTTGTCAATGAATTTTCTGTTAGGCTAGGAATTGGTGAGACCAAAACTGCCGTCTTCGCAAAATTGAAAAATTGTCATTTAAATCGGTAAACTGTTCTGTTTTTTTGGTAAAACAGAACAGTGGTTTAAAGTAGACGATATAACTTATGGAAACATGATTTATTTCCACATATTTCAATAACAGGAACGTTTACTGGTCCAGGCGTTTCTATGAAATGTTGGTATAGCCGGTGTCTACTTGAAAGTATATCGAGCCATAAGTTCAGCAAGTGGCATATTGTCTGCTTCCTCGTAGTCACTTACATATTCGGTCACGAGTGATGACGTAATCAATTCTACAGGATCAATTTCTTCAGCATCAGGTTCTGCTAGAGCAGCCTCCTCTTCTGGGACTTCAATGGGGTTGAAATTATCTTGAACTGGATGACTATCTTTACTGCAAACAGCTTTTCCTTCTGACCAATTTTTTTCAAGATGAGTACATTTTTAAAAAACAAAAACTGACTTCAATAAATCATTTAATATACCATATATTAATACATGAAATAAATAATTTCATGAAGTCGATGCCAAGCTAAAGAACTATTTTGGGAAGAACATTTATAAGTTGTACTTTGCAACTTCGCTGTTCAAATTGGCACCGACTTCAGAAAAAGTATTTAATTGTTGTAGCAAAAAATTTTTAAATTTCATCATCAAGGAGTAAACCAAACAGGTTTACTTCTTCATAATGACAACTTAGAGTTGTTGAAACGGCATTGAATGTTTAAAATAAAGGTTTGGTGTTAGGGTGCAAATGTGTGTTTTTACATTTGTGACACACTAAAGGTTCCACGGCTTTTCCATAAGGTATTTTACTTTCATTTATTAACGTAACCAACCTCGTTTACTGTTAAATAGAATAACTTGTTTTCTAGATGTGTATATGTATTTAGAACATTTTGTATATGATTCTAACTTAGGTGGATCTACTATATTCTAGACGATCTGAGTATGATCATTCTTTAGGTCTGTTAATTATACTGACATTCATTTAATAGTCTCCTCGCCACGGCATAAATCGTTATACAGTTTTAACTGATATGGCATAATACGACGTAGTTTTCAATTCTAATTAACTTTGATAACAATTTGAGTTATTATAATACTTTTTTTTAATTTACATTCTTTATCAAACCTAGTACACAATTTGGAAAAGTGACGTGACGATCTATTGTACAATTTTTAGTGATGTGTGATAATTAGATGCATTTTACAATTCTTAATACCCCTGTTTGATAAGTAAATCATATACTATGAAAAATAAAGGTTTTTGACTTTTAAGCAAAATTTATATTTAATGAGAAACTTTGTATAAAGTTGAAAAAAATGACATGTAATGATTACAGTATACGTTTTCGACAATGCAAATATTTTTATGAAGAATAACTTTTGCTCTAAATAATATGGATAAGAAGGATTTCCGTTTGAATTCTACTTATGAAGACACATTGTATAAAGAAGCCAACTGAGAACGTCCACCTGGAAGTTGATTAAGTGACATTTATTTCGATTTATTTCCTATCAACTTTCAATTTATTACAATTTTTAATAATACAGCACAATCTGAATTTGAGATATTATAAAAAAATAAAGGTACCTCACTTTTAAACATTTTTTTTTATTGTAAGGGTGACTTAACTGTTTTTTTTTGCTTTCGACGCGATTTCGCTTTAGATGCAAGTGAAACTGATGATGATGACGATGAAGTTGTTGTCGATGGGGCGGATTTCAAAGTTGAAGTTTTCTTTTCAGTTGCGTTCTTAGGTTTGCTTGCAGCCGTAGTCTGCCATAGAGCCCCAACGTGTTAAAACTTCTAGTCCTGGACAATTCCAACACTATTTCGTTGAAATTAATTATTTAATGTCAGTTATATATAATTTGTAATAAATATAATAGAGTTTACGGCGACTTTCTGCAAAACTACGTGTACCAAGTCACAGAAAAATATATGATACAGCCTCGGGATCTTCCTTAACAGAATGTCATTTAAAAACTGTGTAAATAGATAACTGATTATATATATATATATATATATATATATATATATATATATATATAATATAGGTCGATTGCCATGCATGCATGTGTTCATTCCTATATTTCATCATTTTACGCATAGAATTCTTTTCTCAAATTTGAAATTTCACCATTCTGGATTATATTATATTAAACAAAAAAGGAATAATTCAAATCGGTTCACAACAGGAGAAGAAATCAGGTAACATATAAACAAAAAAACGAAAGGAATTAATAACCTCCTCTTTTTTGGAAGTCGGTTAAAAATTGAAGATGACTGAAACAATAGTAAAAAATTCAAGTAATGAACGTAGTTTGTCCAAACATAATAACCTACCAGAGTTCGTATGGCATAACTACAGTTTATCACTGTTATTTAACAACAGACATCGAATTAATAATTTGCACGTAACCATCAAATTTTGCTAAATATCAAATTTACTTCCAGGGACTGGTTCGATTTATTTTTGACAAATCAGTTCCCAACTGAAGGTTCTGAGGTTCGGCAACTATCCAGTTTTCGGTTATATTAGAATGAACATTCTGACTCCAACATTTGTTCTAGATGCAAAATCGAGAGATAAATATATTTTTCTATTCCTACTCTAGTGAAATAATAGCAATTCAACAGTATTAGCTGTGTTAGAAAACACAATAATTACGTGATATACAATAATATCCATAAAGTATTGACAGGCAGCGAGTAGGATTTTCATATTATGGTAAAGTTTATAAGTTATATGCGTTCTCAGTTGGCTACAAATTTGACACGTGTAATCATAGAGAAAATATAGAACGTAAATGCATTTGACCTTTAGAGGATTGCTTGTCTGTAATTTAGAAACATTATAATGATATTCAAACAACGTGAGCATTTGAGCTAGAGCACAAAAACTACGCCATAACTTACCGTGGTGATCATTAACAAGATCCTGTTTGAGTAAACATACTCTCCGTGTTTTAAGTAAGAAACTGCCAACAAATTGCCTCCAGGTGCAATGCTTCAAACTATAAGAATAAATGTTTAATTTATTACGGTATACAAAATATGGCTAATTTTAGAATTCATCTGCTAACAAGCGGTATTATATGTTATCTCATGCAGCCTAACTGGTTGAAATTAAAACAATTGTATCGGAAACAATTTGCCTATACGATTACCAATAAGCCTGTCGCGAAGCAAAACTCATTGTAGGTCTCAAAGAAATAAAATTAATGGCAATTCATCTGAATACTCACCATTAAAGTCGCTTGGGAAAAGCTCACTTCAATCGGTAACTGAAACTCAAGTTACCATTAAGATCAACAGAATTTGAGTACCAGTATTCCGAGCACTTATTAGAAACTCTCCTCTATGATTCTTACATACTACACAACAAATAAGAGACATTGTATCTATTACAAAATAAATAATTATGTACCACAATGGCTAGAACATTATTTCGCGGACGGTCATGCTCGAAATATAATAGGGGTTCCCGATATGATTTATATGATATTTGATCACATCGGTCTATTTGTGCTATTCTCAGCCCCAATTCTACTCAAGTAAGTCTAAATATATTTTTTGGAATCAGCTGGGACAAATAGAAAATAATAGTAAATTTAATATTAAAAAAGTTAAAAAAACGAAATAATAAAAGCTTATTTGCTATGTTTAATTCTAAACCTTGAAAAGTTTTAGAGCAGAATTTAGCATTTATTTAATGGGCCACTTTAGCCAAATACTAAATAAATGAAACGAATAATTTAAAATTTGAAACCAAAATAATTAATTAAAATTTTTATATGATGTTCATGTGCAAGTAAAATATTATTTAAATACATTAGGTGACTGCTTTTCTTCATATGTGTTTTCTCCCCTTACAACAATTTCTGAAGAAGATAATGTATAGTATCGAACATCAATAGCAGTAGTGGTATTTTGTTGAAATTGCCCGGGACACTGGTTGCTAATTTTCCATTGTAATATATTTGCTATATTTCATTATACTTATTTCCTTCTCAAAAAACGTTGTCATACAATGTTTTGCTGAAATATAGAATTCGCTTGACTTTTCCTAATTCTCAATGGCTAATAATTCTTTCTGGGAACTGTATTCTGTAACTGTATATATTTTATTGTTGCGAAAGAATGCAAAGTGACACTTTTTGCCTTATATAGTGACATAGTGTTCCGTTCCGTTTCGACCATAACGACTATAGAATCCCAATGCTTTTGATGTTTTCTGATTGTCCACTTTTCACTTTCTTTGATTTTTCTTTTTTTAGTGTTGCCCTATTTATGTATTACCTTGCTCCATTATTAATTAAACCGTATTTGGCATGTTGTTCCTTTTACCGTACTCGGAATTGACTTGATGTTTAACCGGTGTGTTCATTCCGCAAATTCAAGGTACATTGTATACACAATTTTCTAAATTTTGTAATATTGTTTGGTTTGGTTTTTAATTTCATCTCAGTGTATTTTCTACTTAGTATGTATCTTTACTTTTTGCGGAAAAACTTATGGTTTAATTTATTATTTCAGAGTTAATTTCAAGTTCTGTACAAGTTTTATTGACATGATTAAGTGCTTTGTTCGTAAAATTCCTAGAAATATCATTACTTTAGGAAGTATAACTCCTCCCCAGAAATTTCTTTTGTTGATGAAACTACCTTTGCTCTCTCAAATAATTTTAAGGACCCTTTTTACAATTTAAAAATCATATGGATATACCTCTTGGCATGTGTGGATTTTATGTAAATACTTGTAATCAATAAGAAGTTTAATCACTCATTCAATTCGCCCAAATATTGAAGTTTATTTCCATTCTGAGTTCCAAGAGTAAAGGACTCCACAAACTTCTTATGGAACTGCTTGCGACTCCTCTTAATTTGACCCATTTGTTGATATTCTACATACTATCCTGATCAAATGTCTCAATGGCAGAACGTCTTTCGACTTCAAGGATTTAGGCTAGGAAGAAATTACAAAGTAAAGTTAATATTTTGTTTAGTTTTAATACCAACTAGAGTTGAGAATTGGTGATGTCTCGATAGCATTTTCCTTCATTACTCGACATTTCCAGCTATAAAACGAACAATGGAAGTGGTGTCGTCTATAAACGAGCATACAGATGTCATTTTATAGTTCACATTAAATACTAATTTTTCGCTATTTTTAAATTCACATCCGTACATATATTTGGGTTGCTATTTGTTTCTGTACATTATAAAATTACTTTAGTAAGGCGCATCGCATTGTGGGGCAATGGAAGTTGACGAATGAAGAGAATGACAGCATTTATTTTATAGCGAAATGTATTCGGACATCCACTATATACATAACTAATTATTCGAGAATTTAATCACTTGAGGGGAGCGCAACTGATGAAGGTTCTCAACTAGAAACAATATATTGTCTTGCATTCAATGGATTGAAAAATCTTCCAAAAGTTAGTATCATTACTTAGAACAATGATACAAATTTTCAAAAATCACTGATTTTGAAAGTACACTTAGCCCCGTTTGTATTAACAGTTTGAACGCCAGTTCAGTATCGGACTGCAGATCATGAGTAAATTTGGTGTTGTATAAACGTTGAACGTCAGTCATTCGGTAGTTTAAGATGAACGTTGTATTTTGGCCGATCAACGATTTGAACCGAGTTCTGTTTTGAAATTTGACAGATATAACGCTACTTAACTTAAGCAGATTTTTCCTTATGCGCTTATACCCGTTATTGATAGCTTACCATAAGTTAAAAAATAGCCAATTTTAATGAAGTTTTAACACATCCTAAAGATGTTTTTGATCTGGTTGATGAAGTGTTACATTCCAGATTGCCACATAATTTTTGTGAACTGTTAAATCATTGCGATATTTGGGAAGAAACTGAATTTTTTTTCAAAGACTTTGTCTGACGTAAGATGTTATACAACATATTATTGAAACCATTCCTCTGGAAATAAAATGTAAAAGGTAATGCAGTTCATTAATTTTAATATTATTCGAACATTTGAAGAATTTGAACAATAAATTATAAATACAAAAATCTAATTTTTTTCTACCTGCTTTATCTACAAACCAGAATTTGCAGATTCAATTCTGCTCCCGGTGCTATGTCATTTTGTCTTTGTTGTGACTCTCATGTCTAGCCATTTCTAGATACTACTCATACCATCTAATTCGATTTTTTCAAAGACCTTCCCCTGTACCTGTGAAGGTCTTTTTCTTAATGTGTTCACATTTACTATCACTATCACTATTAATCTGGTGCTTTAATTCATTGTTTGTGCGATCTGTATTCCACGTTCTATTCTGTCCTTGTATTTGTTGGCCAGATCTAGTAAAATCTGCATCTTCGTTACACTAAAATTGTTGACTCATTTTTTACTTTCTGATGCATTCATTTCTATTACTTATTTCCTTTCTTTATAAACCACTGTCAATGGGTTAACCCCAACATTGACAGAAAAAGACAGATTATTACGTATACACGTCATCGGGCGCTAACATAAAAATAAATAATGAATATTCCCAACATCCATGCTACCAACACTATCAAAACGCGGTGTAACTGAACCACCATATAGACTCATTTATACAACAGAAAATTGCTTGACTGAGGTTCATGATATAAACGAGGTTTAGTTGATCTGCGGATCAACTGATTTTTATACAGCCGGGCCTTAAAAGTTCAAAGTACTTTTCATGACACTTTTAGTTCCAAGCACTATACTATATTTTTAAACAATCTATTTCGTCATATTTACTTAGCCATTATTCAAGATATATGTTATCGTAGGGCAGAGATATTGATCTTGTAGGGTCAGTAAACCTTGTTGTCCTAGGACTTTCTGCCCACTGGGACGCTAAGTCAGATTATGTGTATAAATTTATCAAAAAAATTAGGCAAATTAACGGTCTAAGCTATGTTCCCATATTTCAAAAATGTTGCAAACATGACAGTTTTTGAGTGGAATTAAATATAAATGTTTCCTTAATATATTTCAAAAATATATAACTTACCTTGTATGACAAAGAACAATCTTGTTTATAGAAACCTTGTGCATGTTATCTGAAAGATAGTTGTGGCATCTCTGGTTTGTATTTTTCTGATTTTTGTCTGAATAACAACACCACTGCTGGAACTTCTGTTTAATTTAAACAGTCCAAGCGTTGCATAGTCTAAATCAGACCCCGTTTTCAATGGTAATAAAACATAACACAGCTGAACAAGAAAATGAAAAAAAATAAGTTTCGTAATGGCAAATTTAGACATTCACAGTTTTACATTATGTTTGACAATAAAACTGTTTTAGCTAGATAATTTCCTACTAATTTGATATATACAGTGCAAAACTAAAAATCTAAGGATCATCTGAAATAAAAAATTTAAACTATCCCGATAAGGGGTGTTTCGAAAGGACACTAAAATTATTAATTTCAATCATGATTATGGCTAACTAGGAACGAGTGAATTCTACAAAAGTCCTGGCGATAAAATCGCTTTCATTTAATAAAATTGAAGCAGACTCTTTCAGCTTTCGTTGTCTATTGTGTTCTTTTATATATTTTTGTGTTCGTTTATTCAAACATTTATAGGCCTAAAGGTTTTCTAATATAAAATTCGGTTATACAGAGTGTAATTTGAGACTTTTTTGAGCAGAATTCACAATAGCAACAATCTAGACTAATTTAGGAATGTTATTTCTCTTGAAATAAGCTGATGACAGTTTGTTGAGGAAACTATTATATATATTTTTTTAATGTTTACTCTGAAGGAGTTTGTTGGATAGAAATTGTGAGTATAGTCTGATTAACTATCCTTGTTCAAAATTAATAAGTTCGGGATTTTGCCTAACTTTTGCTTCTGTGATATTCAATTATATTTTAATCTAGTACGTTAGCTGTCCTTATTCGAATTTGTTTACTACCTCTACCATACAACAGCATTTTCGGCAGAAGGTTTTTTGTACTGTATTCTCATTTTGCATTTGATTGGAAAGTGAAGTTGTGAAAGTATAATGCTTTATCTGTAATGCACTAAAAAATACAGACGAGTTCATATCATAATTTAAAATAAATGTATGTAACTTTTTATAATGGACTGGGACAAGATCACAGAACAAAACAAACAACATTGTCAATTACGAAGTAAAGCGAACTCAATATTACTAAAGTGTTTTAGCAAAACATTGTTCCACAACGAATCTAGAAAAGGGATTGTCACTTTTAAGAGGTATCTAACTGAAATATTTAACATATACCTACTTCTCACTTTCTGTCAGTAATCATACGCGACAGTTTTTCTATAAGAAAGCAACTACTATTAGACAAATTGCCCTCACTACACTTTTATTTTTGATTATTTATTGCATCTGCTTTTTAAAAATCGTTGAAAGGACAGATTATCAAAATGGATTTTTACCTACTCCAGAATTCAGAAATTACTAACTTTTCTTCAACTCTTTAACTATAGCGACTGTTACTAATTATACATGCATTCACGGTAATGAACAAATGTAAGGCTAAATTGATATTATTTTTGATACTTTAACAGTAGCTCTCGAGTTTTGACGTTAAGCTGATAAAAATATAATTGTGTGTATTTTTAAACTAGAACATAAGAAATAATGAATTAGGCATACGCAAAAGCGTGAAAAACTCAACGCAACAAAGTTTAATTTATTATAAATGACATTTTCCCCCGCGTTGATTTTAATAGATATAACAAGTTACAGTAAAAATGTGGCGAGATTATTGTTCCCTTTAGAAGTATAGAAAAACCGTGTATGGCTTATAAAATATGTGAAATTCAGTGGATCCTTGAAGTTTTCTTACCCCACAATTTCAGTTGCTGCACAAAAAATTTCCACTCTTTACAAGTGTGAGACATTTTTGATAGTCGACAAACAAAAATCATTTTCAGTCCTCATTTAAGTTCATCTCAAAGGGAAAACTTTCTACTAAATCTGGAAACGACTTCCTAAAAGGCAGTTAGCAAGGAAATGTCTTTCCGAGTAGCTGGCACATTGTCGGAATGAATCCCTTAAGAATCTAGTTGGCATTTTGCACTGTTTGTTAGCCCTGTCGGCTTGACGTTTGAGATTCTGCGGATAATACACACTAGCAATTTTCAGTGTCTAGTGTTTTTACTTTTTCGTTTTGCTCTTTAGCTCGTGCTCCGAACTACCGGAAAATCTAGACAGTGAAGGGTAATTTATCGTAGTAGTGGCTTTATGCAGCCGCGTTCTTTCGAGTATTGTATAATGATCAAGCATGCCGCGGTTGCTTGTTAAATATTCGGAACTAGCAATGACGGGGTTGGATAATTAGAGCCTTCATGTATTTAGTATATCTGCTTTGTTTCATGGTAATTATCCTTTCAGTTAAATAGACTTTCATGGAAAATTTCAGTTTTCTTATTGGCAACCTGTTCGTTACGTCTAGTTTATAATACTTCAGATAAAACCAGTTTGTTGAAAAGAAGTTCTTAAGTATGGATATTAATGTTTTATAATTAATGTTACCGAGAAATTACCTACCATAAAACCTAGCGCATTTAGTTTTATTCTAATAATTTAATTTTTATATTATCTAAAAAGAGTATTGATTTCTGCACATTTACCGCTATCAAATTATTTAATTATTGTATTAAATATTTCGAAGTTTTAATGTTATCAAGGATTTTTGATATCAAATATCTTATATTTTTTTTTTGGTTTATGTGTGTAGATAAACTAATTATTTATTGATCTGGAATATTGGTATGCGTGGGGTCATGAAAATAGGGAAATAAATTATTTATTTGTTATGAAATTTTAGAACGTATATCGTATGGGTAATTAAAATATAAAATCAACAAGGAGAATTTATTTAAAATAACAGAAATATCAAAATATTTTGATTTTCTTACTTTGGCATATACTGAAAAGCCAACAAATTGATTTTTGGTTAACCCATTGTGACGAATTTATAGTAACAAATGACCAACAACAGTTGAGTGCATAATTTGTGAGGATAGCATTCTGTTTACAATTTTGAACTTGAATTGTGGATGTTGCCAGGAGGTTTTTTGTCCATTTATTTTTATACCTCACCCCATTTTATATGAATTAAATGGATCGAACAAACCTTGGAACCATTTTAATAATTGTGTTAGTGACAATATCCAATAATTTAAATAGATTTAAATTGGTATTCAATTGAAACAATTAAAACAGGAATTATCGATAAAAAAAACATGTCATCAAACAAAAATTATAAATATTTGAATGTTTTTTATTTAGACAATCAGTATTAGTAGATAAGCCAGGTAACTTCAAGGCCACGACTAGGTCCAGAACGGCGGGAACGTGGGTTGTTGAAATTTTAAATTGAAATTATTGTGCTGCGGGTTGCGGCGCGCGCAGGTAGTGGCGGTTTGAATAAAAATGGTCCCATCATGCGGCGGTTGTGGTAAGTAAATAGAAAAAAGCATTGGTTGGGTTTCGAGCCGGGACGGCGTCGTGTGTGTTGAAGTTTCCACTATATGGGCTGGCAAGCCAGTTGAATAATGTTGTCTTTTGGTTGATGGCTATGTGCGGGTCGGTTCGTGTGGGTTGTTCGTTTCCGCGATGACGGGCGAGTCATTTGAATAAGGTTGTCTTTTAGATGGTGGTTATCTGAGTGTTGTTTATAGGAATATTTATTTGGTGTGAAAAATCGGGAAATTGGATTTCGGGGGTAAAAGTCGGGAAATTGGATTTCGGGAATAAAAGTCGGAATATTAGAAGTCGGGATATGGGATCTAGGAACAAAAATATTTGGTGTATATATTAATTGCATCAAGTCGAGCGTAAATTTTGGGACTTGTAAAATTTTGTGAAATTAATAACCTAATGTTTGGAATATAAATAGTAAACACTTAGAAGTAAATACTATATGAAAGACAATTTTAAAAATTGATTTTGCGCTGAAAGTCTTTGAAATAATTAGAATATCTTTATATTTGCATCTCTACTGGAAATAAAAAATAAATAAAACAAGAACAGTGTTTAACCACATTTATTTTGAATACAAGACTTTGTGAATTTTAAGTGCATCGGGTATTGATAACCTTATACATGACATAGGTTTGGTCGTGTTCGATACAGAAAGGTAGCCATCATCGAACCATATTTCAAGAGATATATAGATATCTGGTAATCGTTCTTGTTCATCCCACAGGCTTTCAGGATCATCCTTTTCCATTTCAGGATCATTGTCAAATTGATAAGCATACTCCAAGCAGGTCTTGAAAACTTTAAAACTCTCCGGAGCTAGATCAAGAGTTACTTTCGGAGATTTGAGAGTAACATGATTTTCCGTAATGTTAATTGATAAAACGTCAGGTACTTCATAGAAGCCAACGGAGGGATTAAGTTTTCCAGTTAGATCTTTGGGCTGCATTCTACGAGTTGTCAGCGAATTATCAAATTTAAAACGCTTGATGTCAGTCATTAATTTTTCTAAATTCATAGCTTTGAGTGAACAATTGAAACTGAACTCGATATGCAAAGTTTGATTGTAAATAATATATAAAAGATATTGTTCACTATCATAGATCTTTATAGAATATCGCTAAAAAATACTCATTACCGATATTTTAGAAAAGTTGACAGAAAATGTTCTTTGAGAAATACGTGCAGATATAAATATGTCACCTAAACTTAAGATCTACAAATAATAATCAACTACCTGGAATGGGAAGTTATATTTAATTGTTTTATTACTGAAATAATCGTGTTAGAAGAACTGATATTCCTGAGATCCGAATTTTTATTTTAAATCATTTATTCCCAACCATGTAAATTTACTAAATAAAAATCAACAATATGTAGTTAGTTCATTATCACAACTATAATTCTGTCGAACTCGAAGTCAAGAATATATCGCAAGTCAGTAATATACATAATTAACGATTCAATTTCAGAACTTTATTTGGTAAATACAAACCAATATATGGTCTCGGAGACCAAGAAAATACGATAAGCACTAATTAGTTTAAAGATTCTGGCATCATTACGAAACATTTTCGGAACGACGAAAACAAGATAAAGCGTCGGTCAATCAAATATGGAATTAGTCGCACTGACCTGGCCGTGAAAATAGGTTTAGCACTATTTAATTATATATTCCCTAACATTTTAATGTATATTTCGAAACTTCGAAAACAAGATAAGAATGCTGTTCTGAAGACAAACAAAATATCTGAATAAGTAGAATATCTAATTAATGATCGACACGGTTACTGTTGTGAAATAAATAAGCGAGATTCTAGGAAATTAATATTACTCTTTATCAAGTGTTCGAAGATACAAGTACAGTTTCTTAGCGGGTGCATTTATAATTCATTAATGTGAAAAATGGAATCAGACCAAACTCTTACTTGTATTGGGGAATTTATAAAAAATGCAGAAAATTTGAATTGATCAACGAATTTAATAATCAAGCTGAAATAACAAAGTTGCTAAAGCAAATCAAAAAACATATACGTCTAATAAAATATACCATTAGTCATAATAAACTGACTGTAGGAACGCTACGTAAATTACAAAACAAGTCAGGCTATCTAAAGCAATTTAGGCTTCTGCTTTGTTCAAAAAGTGGTATGCGCCTAATCCTTGATAAACGACGTTCGGACAATAAACGACGTTCGGACAGAGTTCAGTAGGAGGATGTATCTTCGTGTTTTCGAAACCGTATTAGAGCTGGAATCATTGTTAATAAATCACATAAAGATGTCGTTTCATTCTTAGATGACGCTCTGATTTTATTCAAAAACCGAATTAGTAACATTCTAAAGAAAATGTCATTGCTGAAGGTTAATACAACATTCTGCGGTGAACTTGTTAAACTTTCAGGTAATGAGGAGGTCAGGGACTATAAGTTCTTCAACACGACAAATAACATTATTGACACTAGAACCAATATAAAAATGTGGTTCAACCAGAACGATCGAGACGAGATATTAGCAAAAATGGAAGATTTCGAGGAGGTAGGATCCAATTAGGCGCTTTCAAAAGTTGTAAACATCGAAGTTAATATTAATGCCTTGGAGATAGCTACTGGAAAATAAAACCGTATAAGATTGTATTATCTGACAAATCGAATAAAAATATATTGCATATTCTAGTTGTTTTTACTAAGATAGGTATAATATGTGAATATACTAGTCTTAACCACCCTAATACCACAAAAATTAACCACAGAGGTAGATATCTCTTTGTGATCTATTATGAAAACCCTGGACTAATAAGAGACTGAAAATATAAATATAGCTAACACTAGGACAGTAAAGTCAGTATAACTATAGAAGTCGTATCAAACTGTTGCAATGCTTCTAACCTATTATCTTATTATCGTTATTCTTCGCATTGCCGAGACTAATGTGGAAAATTTCCTCAAAAGCTATGGGTATTTAAATGAAAGTGATGAAACTGCTGTAACAAGCTTGGAACAAGCATTGGTAAAGTTGAAAGAGCTATACAACCTCGTTGTGGAGTATCAGATTTTCCACTAAACTTTGCTCTATCGGCACAAAAATGGAATAAAACAACCCTGAAATGGTATTTTAAGCTAGCAGATGAAAGAATGCAAGATCGATCGAAAGGCATTTGAAATTTGGGAAAATGCTACCAATTTACGGTTTGTTCAGGTGTCGGGTTTAGATAGTCCGGATATCGTCATCTCCATGTCCGATAGGAGATCTGAACACACAAATTATAGAACCTTATGCCTTTATAAATTCGATGATAATGGTGGAGTACTGACTCATGCATTTTTACCCAACAATGATGAGTGTCGTGAGGTTCATTTAGATAAGATGGAAGACTGGTATTTAGGAGATGAGGACATTGGTGATGTACCACCAGGAGAAACTAGTATACTTTTGGCTTTGGAACATGAATTTCGACACATTTGCGGTTTAAATCACTCGGGAGTTAGCTCAGCTCTTATGTATCCCTACTACAGTCAAGCTAAATTAGATCAAGATGATATTATTGCAATCCAGTATTTGTATGGGCCCAAGAAACAAACAACAACTAAAACAACACAAAGGACTGCAACCATTCCTTCAAGCACGACTAAGAAGACAGACTACCCCTTTAAGCACACCAAAACATTTTCCTTCAAGTACACCAGCAGCAACAGCAACAAGGACTGCAAGCACTCCCTGAATCACAAGGAAAACTACACCTACAGAAGCAAATAATAACCAAACTAATAAAATAATAGACTTGTGTAAAGTCGAACCTACATATCTTCAATTCCTTGTCTTATACACAAATTTATATATCATATATAAAGATAGACTTTGGATAATGGACATTCAAACAAAGAATTTCACATCAAAGGACATATTGCGAATATTTTTACATTTTTTGCCTCCTGGTGCTTTTGAAATAACATCAATTTATCAACGACCTTCTGGAGAGATAATTGCAATTATTGATCGAAAAAGACTCTTTTACATAGAAGATCATAGCTTCAAATTAATCAAAAGCCTCAATGCTACCGATCTCAAAATAGCTCTAACTGGAGACGAAATTCTGCTGCCGTAAGTACATACACTGGGTAAACTTACTTTTTTCTATCGGAAAACACATTTGTGGAAATAGATGAGTATTCTCTGGAGTCGAAGGAATATGGCTATATTAACAGAAATTTGCAGTCATTCCTCAAAATATTAGAGGGGTATTCCGGTATATTAATGGATTGATATACTTCTTCCAAGACAATAGGTACTTTGAATTCAATCAGTTTACTAACTCGCTTCAAAAGTCTGATAAAGTGACATTAGATATTTTAGGAATTGATTGTGCTATTATGGCTTTGTATGATCAGCTAAAAACTGTATTAAATAAGATATTAGCTACATATTAAATTGTTGCTATTTGAAAATAAAACTTTGTTTACGTCGTTTTACTATCATAATGAGTCATGGGTAAGGGTCAGTTAGTTGATGACTGCAGACGGTCTCATCTATTTCATATAGTACATATATATATTATATATATATATATATATATATATATATATATTAAATAAATTGAATACTTCAAGGTGTTTGCTTCAAATTTCGCAACACCGTCCCAGTTACTTCCATCAACAACTACCTTACCCTCTGAAAATTAATTCCCTCCAAATCAAGTCGTTCAAGTGTGTTTCCCTAAATCTGCAGATTTTTATCATCAATGCTATAAGAAGTTATAAGTATTTTTTCCCATATCTAGGGAAATATATGACATCTGGCATCAATGGCTGTACGTATACAGCCCCCTACTCCCGTCTTTGTGACGTCACCAGTCATCATTCTCATTGGTCAATTCAAACCGTAGACAAGTATTGTGGTTCCAATTTAACGGTCTATCGACCTCATCTTAGAGTTAACATACGAATTAATGCACTTAAGTATGTGGTTTCCGAGATCGTAGGATTTTCCTTTCATTCAAACAAGTTTCTCTGCTCCTCGATAAGAGGTCAGAATTTAAAATGCTTTCCATATATACCACCACCCCTTCCACTTTTCTGCAGGAAGCTACGGGAAACATCGCTAATTCAGTTTGGATTAGTTGTTCATTTGAGGTGGATTCAAGATGAAGTGCGTTCAACTTAGAAGAATTGTTGATCAAGATGTAAGGTTATGGATTACACCGATAAGTAAATTAACTTATACAGATGTATGCAACAAATTTGGGCTCGACATTGAAAATGACAAACGTAACGCCTTCTTTTGAAAACTTACAATGGGAGATAGAGTGGTCATCAACAATAGTGTTCTGGATTGGTGTGGTTACAAGGGTGAATACAGGAATAAAAAAACCGTCTTTTTACATTTGATCAAGAAGCAACATCCGCCTGTGAATGCCGTATTAGAATTGAGGAAGAATACATATATCACAGCAGCCAAACGACATGAAGAGTTCCTAAATACCGTATCGAATAAAATCCATACTGGTCTTGTGACCCGTTTGAGGAATGAAGTCAGCCCTCGAGTAGCTCCTCAGTCCATCAGTCGCAGCAAACAAAGATGTATAGCTCTGTTGGCTTTAGAGGAGAATGAGTGGTATGTGATTCGTAGGCAGAAAGGGTCTTTTCAATCAACCATAAATGCTTTTCTGAAGAAAAATCCAAACGCAAAAGTTGTTAAAAAGTATAATGTGTCGCACCCAGTAGATGTTGGCAACATGCTCAAGTCTCGGCTAAGAAATTTAAAATGGTTCGCTCGAGGAAACACTTTGAGAAACCTCAATCATTCTCTGATGCCATTGTATGATTGTGATCTAGTGGACAATATCGAATGTGTCATGGGGAAAAAATTGCTACGGAGATTTCCCGAGATGCACAAACCTTTATGTTGCATAATAATTCTGTAAATTATGCTTGAAAAATAAAACAGAATATTTTGAGATAAGCTTTTTATTTTAGTATTTAAGATACACAGATTTTTAAGTACCCTGCTATAAGTTTTCGGCATATGCAACAGTGGTCTATTTTCAGTGAGCAATCAAAGCAACTAGCCAAGTCTCTGGGAGGTACTGCGCCCAAATTATTTGTTAAGCGTCATCATGTAACTGATATCTTTGTTATAAAATAAAACAGAATATTTTGAAATAAGCTTTTTATTTTATTATTTAAGATACAAAGATTTTTAAATACCCAGCTATAGGTTGTCTGCAGTGAGCAATCAAAGCAACTAGCTAAGTGCCTACAAGGGAGAAAAACAATTGACATGTCATTAGTAAGGCAAATTTTACAAGTGTTAGAGCCAGTGGGTTTGGGGGGTTATTTTTAGTAGCAAACAATTATCGAACGCTTTTGCATGAAGCTCTTCAATGTTATCGTAAGGTAAGAGATTCTTCAGTTCTATCCCAAAACAGTAGCATTTTATCCTCCGCCATATCCCGTGTAGAAAAAGCCAGCATTGGAGAACTCCTCTGGTGTTTGTCTTAGAGAAATGGGCCAGTCGGTGAACGTTGCAAGTCGACTGTCAAGTGTTACTTTGCTTTGGTAAATGGTAGGTCTATTTATGCGATAAGCGTCATCCAGATCGAAAAAACTACTATACGGAGACCAATCTAAATGTTCTGCCATTGGATCGTCACCAGGTTGCCAATTGTACCCCTCAGTTTGACAAAAAGGACATGCAACGACATCATCACTTATTCCATTTCGTTTGGAAATGAAGCCTGCTCGGGCTAGCTTTTCAGCAGAATAGTCAGATTGCCAACTATCAAAGGTTCGTAATGGATTTTCATATGGTCGATAGTACTCACATATTCTCAACGATGAAATCAAACAAAACAATCAATTTATACATTTATTTAATTTTTCTAAGTTATAAATCATGTAAGATGGCATCTTTAGAATAACAAAACTGCTCTTTTAATGCAATACAAAACTGTGAGGTGTCATCTAAACAAAATGCTCTTATTATTTTCTCAATAGGTAACTTACGCAATAAACAAGTCCATGTAGAAATTTCATCCAATATTTCGTAATAAAATTACAAAAATTTAACTTTCTAGAGATGTCACTTTACTTAAAATTATAAGGTGTATATCTAAACATCCACACACGTCACTATAGTCTAGGTACATTATCGATACGTGTTTCATAACCATAATCTGCTTCAAGTCTTCATACCGCACTTCAAACAAGTGTAAAAAGTCGGGTCATAAACTCGAGCTGACATATGACGTCTCCCCATTCTAAGGCAGACATTGTAATTTTCACAGGTGCTCCCACGGGGGATGTTTTTTGTAAGATAACCACCGGGGTATAGGATCTAGCGGGGCTGAGTGCACACTGAACCTCGCACTGGGAATTCAACATGGGCACTCTGGAGTGCAATAAGTAGTACTGTTCCTTATTGGCTGCATTCTCGTACATCTGTAGGACCCGATCCAAGTCGCCACTATAATCCGTACTGGATGCACCACTGCTGTTCCCGGAATCCCAGTTCCTATCAAATTCAACATCGAAACTGCTGCTCATGAATACTAGGTGAAAATGTCACAGTTCTACCAGAGTATACACTCCAGTCACTTGTATACCCTTCATCTGATTCCATTGTCACTATTGCATAAAAACTGAAATCTGGTCTGGGATATTTCACGGTTTTATAGACTTATCCCTACTCCTAATTGGTTTCCCGCGTGATGATGGGAAATTAGATCTATAGCTTGTTGCTAGCATTAATCCAGGAATCATGAGTCTGATTAAATCCGAGCCAGCGAACTTTAACCTTGTTGCCTTTTCGTTGCAGTACTTTCTCGACGAGATACACATCGGGGTAAACTGCCTTTTGTAGCTCTTCTTCATAGAAACCCCCTTGAATGGGTGTACCAGACATATCTTCCAAGAGGTACGTAACAGGGTTAGTTATATTTTTGCGAGTTATTTTAAACATTCAGTGCTCCAATTCGGTAGATAACCTTGTCAAAGAAGTTCTTACCTTGCTGATTCGCACTACGTCCCCTTTAGATATTGTACGCTTATGTCGCGTGCGTTGTTTCTATTAATGTACACAGGTCTCATCTTTGTCTTGGAATGTTTTTGATGGTTGTAGTCTTTGACGATTTCCGGTAAAATATTAATCCATTTTTGTGTCCCATTCAAGCTAAAGTACTTGAAAAGACGCTCTTTTAGCGTTCTGATTGTTCTTTCAGCTATTACGACTTTCAAACCACTAAATGTGCTATAATGATTGATCCCGTGGGATTTCATTAGTCGTTGGAAATGACTATTGAAATATTCTTTATCCTGGTCGGTTTGAAGGTTTTTCGGCTGCCGTTCCCGAGAATACTCTCAAAGGCTCGAGTCACCTCTTCACCTGACTTCGTTTTCAGCGGTCTCGCCCACACATACTTTGAAAACCAATCGATTACGACGAGAAAAAACTTGAAATTTCTATTGGATTTCGCATACTGATCCATTTGTGCCAGATCGGACTGCCACAACTTATCGAAACACACTACGGCGACGTGGAAACTTTCCTCGCACAGGACGATGCAGCTCTTTAACCAGCTGAATTTTTCCTGGAATGTTTGCTATAGACACCATTTTTTATACTAACTATAAGAGTAATTAAGAAAACTGTTTCATGGGGAGCCTGAAGTGGTGGTATGTGAGTGAGTGGGTACATCAACGACAGTTTTGATTTTCCGGTTAATGATAGACACTTGTCGGTTTAATGCCTCTATAGAATGTTTCTGCTCACTACTCATTTGATTCAGTTGCGTTGTAGTTACGCTTTCATAGTCAGTAAAATTTTCATAAAAGCTGTCAATTTGGAGCCTATTGTGGAAATCTTACTAGCTGTATCATCATGTAGTTTTTGCATGTATTTGTAGAGCTCAGGCACCACTCCGATAATACGATTTCTAAGGTCATTTAATTCTGCAAATTCTGTAGCCTTCTCTTCACGTAAGGTTTTCAACACGGCTTCGGTATCGATCACTTTGCTGTTCACAGCAAGTTCCACTTCGTCTATGCGTTTATATTGTTGAGATGCCTCAGTATTGTTGGCATTGAATGCAGCCTCGAATTTTGTGATTGTTTCCTTGAGGTGAATTTCTAGTGAGTTACATTTTTAAAGTAGATTCGACAGCTGGATGTCGCTCGCCGTTTGGGTTTGTTTAAGCGCATTTAATGTTTGTTGAACCAGGTCACTGCACTTGTTGTATGCCGCTTGGAAATCGACTCGTATTTGTGACAACTCATGGCAATTTCCCATTCGACGTACTGCTTGTTAACTGCATCCATGGGTTTTTGGGGGCTTTGACATGGTTATTCGCAGTTTTTCAGCATCGATATTTCCTTCAGAGGTAAAGGAAAACGGTACTTTCATAAATGCAAAGTTATGTGAAAACACCGATTGTTGGACGGTGTTGCTACGCCCGAACTTACTCAACGGCATAGTATAACTGATATCTTAACTAAGTGTGAAGGGTAGATATATGCAAA